>JANKKB010010961.1:0-58127 GCA_026225775.1 Bursera palmeri
CGTAGCGGGTGCATGTATATCTCTTCAACAACGAAGATGCTCCGCTTTATTGTGATATCTCACTTTTATTTTATAATACTCAAAATATTATGAATTAAAAGATTATGTTATAGTCAAAGATTTAACCCCAAAAGAAGCAATTATTTCACATTTAATAGAAAAATATGATAAGCACACAAATTTAAATATAAAATGATGAACAATATTTAGTTTATTTTGTCTAATATAATATATTAATAAATTTGAATAATTCTTCGTCTATATTAAGCTTTTACAACTCAACATATACAACCAAACATAATAGAATGTTAGTGGATGGGTTCATTTATTAAAAATCTTTATTTTATTTTAATCTATCTAGTGAAGTTTGTGTCAAGTTGTATGAGTTGGGTTGTAGATATAATGTTTCTCTAATATTTTTTTTTTTTGTGAAGATTTTCAACTTTCTTTGAATCTTTAGTCCATTCTAAAATAAATATTTAAAATTCATTAAATTTTGATAGAGGTTAAGACGACTATGATGCTTGAATAGCATCTAATGTATATTTTTAAGTGTAGATATCTATTATTTGATGTCCTAGTTTAAGATGTCTTTCTCGGAAGGTGAGTGTCGGATGTCAATTATTAGATGTAAGATATCTTTTGTCGAAGACTATTGAACTATCTGTTGCCTGATTTTATTGTCTGATTTTGAGGCATCTTCGACCTCCAAAATTTAGATTTTTCACATCTTTATCCGATTAAATTCTGGAATTAAATTCTGGAACTGATTACCAGGAACCCTGTCTGCCTCTTTTACTCCACTTGTACTCTATAAATTTTAAAATAGTTTCCCACCTTTAAACTTTGGCTCGTAGGACTAACGTAGTTGTA
This sequence comes from Bursera palmeri, assembly GCA_026225775.1. Lineage (NCBI taxonomy): Eukaryota > Viridiplantae > Streptophyta > Magnoliopsida > Sapindales > Burseraceae > Bursera > Bursera palmeri. The sequence continues at coordinate 874 of JANKKB010010961.1, forward strand.
AGATAGTTGCTCCTCGATCAGAGTCCACAATAAAATCCGTGTTGTGTTCATTTTTGTGACTTGTGAGATCTACGCTTCGCGTGGGTGAACATGAATATCAATATCTTTATCGCCGCGCGCACGAATGGGCGACCAGTAATCAGAGATTCAATCTCTTAATGTACCAAATTGCACTCAGTGCTTTCAAAACCTGTCGAATCCTTTTAACCCTGGTTGATCTCAGCTCACATATACCCACCTATATGATTACATTAAAATGCTCTCATTTTGAAATAGTTATTTTTATTAAAGTGTTGTGATTTTCATCCAAGATTTAAAGTATTCTTAACTACCCCAGAGAACCCCGTTAACATACCACATCACACGTGGGAAATGAAAATTGTGGTAACTGACAGCAAGCAGCCCGAGTCGGCAGCAGCTAGGGAAATTAAGGTAAGTAATGCCTTGCGATATTTCCGCATGAAACTNCAAATAAAAAGAAAGTCTTCCCAGAATATATTTGAAATCTCATTCTAACTAATGCATCCAAGTGACGTGAACTACTCAAATCAAAACTAAAGCAAACGAGTAATGTGGGCTAAGAGAGGAGATCAAGAAGCTTCAAGGCTGTTCTTGAAGAAGACAATCAACAGATAGAGCTTTGAAGATTTGGTTGGAAGAGCTAAATGAAGTTGCTTACGAAATGGAGGACTAGCTTGATGAGATGTCTGCGGAGGCTTTGCTATCTAGAATCCGCGGAGGGTTTTCTAAACACGTGTTTACCCTTGTTCCTTCTCTAATGCAATTTGTTATGTGCCGGTTACATGTTATCTAAATTTAGAGCAAATTAAGGAAACTCTACAAATGTTAGCAGAAGAGAGGTGCAAATTCAATTTAAGAGAAAGAGTTGTAAATAGATCAGGTAGTAGACGTAGAAGTAGAAGAACAGGCTCTTTCATGATTGAGTCAGAAATTTTTGGTTTTGGAAGAGAAGAAGATAAAGAGAGGGTAATAGAAGTTTTATTGTCAACAGATAGTAGTGGAGCGTGTATAGAACTTTCAGTTATCTCCATTGTTGGTCTAGGCGGTATTGGTAAAAAGCACTTGCTCAATTAGATTAATTACCAATGATGAGACGGTAAAGAGGCATTTTGATCTGAAGATATGGGCATCTGTAAAATGATTTTGACGTGGAAAGAATCATGATCTCGATTATAGAATCTGCAAGNTAGGAACAAATGTGACTTATTTACGATGGATGTACTGCAGTATGAAGTGTGTGAATTGTTGACTGGGAAAAGATATTTGCTAGTCTTAGGTGATGTATGGAATGAAGATGACAATGAATGGGATCAATAAGAACTTTATTGAAATATGGTGGGGGAGGAAAGTGTAATTGTTAAGTTTGCCAGCTTAAGCTTGTAGGTGTGGACTTAACTTGAATATTTAAGCCTTAATACGCCCCCTCACGTGCACTTACAACGTGGACCGGATTGAGCCTCACATGCCTCAATGGGTCTTACAAGTGGGCCAAATAATAACTTTTTTTATTTTTTAATTAAACGACACGGAGGAGATTCGAACCTGGACCGTTGGGTCACTATGGCTCTGTTAGCATGTTAAGTTTGCCACTTTCCTAAAAGTTTAAGCTTGTAGGTGTGGGTTTAACTTGAATATTTAAGCCTTTAATAGCAATTAATGTTACCACTCGGAGTAGCAAAGTTGCATCAATAATCGGCACAACTTACATTCATCAATTGGAAGGTATATCATGTAAAAACTGCCGGAATTNTGCTTAAGCACTGAGCTTTCTACCATAATGAAGAAGGACATGCAAGGCCGTACATGATTGGTAAACAAATCGGAAAAGATTGTGGAGGGGTACCTTTAGCTGCAAAGACTTTGGGAAGCCTACTATTATGCTTCAAAAGAGAAGCAAGAGAGTGGTTGCTTGTTCTGGAGATTGATCGTTGGAACATCAGAACGTGAAAATGGAATCTTACCTGCCCTAAGATTGAGTTACAGTCGTATGCCATCACATCTGAAAGTATGCTATGCGTACTGCTCAATATTTCCTAAAAATTACACAATCAAGGAGAAATTAATCCAGCTATGGATTGCAGAAGGCTTGATTCAGTCACCAAAAGGAATAAAATCAGTTGAATTCCTTGGACGTGAGTATTTTGATGATATAGTATGGACGGAGATGTACACAAAAGTGATAACGGCAATATAGATAAGTGAAAAATGCATGATGTTGTACATGATCTTGCAAGATCTGTGGTGGGAAATGAATATGTGATGCTGGAACATGGTAAAATGGCTCAAGATATCTCCCAAATTTGGCACTCATCAGTCTTTTGTAATTTCAGGTTATGTACAATTCCAGATAATTTATATGGAGCAAAGAAGTTAAGAACCCTCATCTTAANTGTTTCCAAAAGGTGACCTTGGAGAAGTTCCTCCAGCTGTGTTCTCAAGTTTTAGATTGGTATGAAAAAGCTTCATGAACCAATTTCCTCTCTATTTTTTTAGATCCCTTACACCCATGTAACCACGTTAAGGAATTGCCTGGAGTGTTTGCAGTCTTCACAATTTACAAGTGATTGCCATTAGCTCAACGAGTTACCAAGTCAGATATCCATTTTGTCTAAACTCCGACATTTAATTATTGGTATCTGCAAAAGATCNATTCACAATTCAACTAAGAAAATGGCGAAAAAGTAAAATAAAGGACTTATATCCAGGTCCTTAAATGAGTACCTAGTTGGTTTAAATTCCCTTGAAAAAAGGAAAAAAGGAAAAGAAAAGAAAAGAAAAAGAAACAAGTAGTAAAGGACTTCAATAGTTCTAAAGTTACACTAATTGTCCCAAGTCAAATTGCCCTTGCTTGTTTTAACATAATAATTTTTACATATTTTTATGACTTAATTATGTTTTTTATTCTTTTAAAAAATTTATTATTATTAATTTTTTTGTTAAAAAAAAAAATCATGAATTGCCCCCCTGGTCATAAAGTTGGCATCTTGGTTCCCCCTTTCTAACAATAAAAATAGAATAATTCAAATATAGTCCAAACCTAGCAAAAAAATAACCCAACAAATAAATAAATCAAATATAGACCTAAACACATCGAATCCTCAATAGCATAATGTTTTCATATCACTTATAGTTTTTAAACATCTACGGTTATTTTGGATCACAGATAACGAAATTGATCCTTTGCTCCAAAAGTGTATGCTCTGTCCAGTAGTATATGAACCAATTTGTATGACAACTCATTCAAAAAGGTCGAAAGCCAACACAACCAGTCACTAGCTTGTAGCTCCCATTCTTCAGATATATCACCTTTAACCTGTAAGATTTCGTTTTTATTATTTCATATGTTGCAAACCAAACGATTATGAAGTGCGGACGTTTTTTTGTTCATTATTATGAGATTAGTATCTTATAATGAGGATATCTTTTGTTAGTTATTAATTTATTTTGATAATTAAATTTTAAATTCTTGAGAGATGTTACAAGCTGTTCCGGTTGAATCCTCACCCTCAATGTTAATCAATCTCACATTTATTAGTAATATTATTGTGAAAAAAAAAAAAGAAGAGAAATGAATTCATGTGCTTAGATGATTTTTAAAAGAGTAAAAGAATAGAAACGCATTCATTTTTCATTAAAATATCCGTTAAAATTCCTAAAGTAAATAAAATTATATAAATAATATAATTATTTATTATTAAAATGGGTTAAGAAATTAAAAAAAAAAAGTGAAGGATGTCACCGTTGTTGAGTTTTCATTTTGTCCAAATCCCAAATTCAGAAGCCACATCGAGCAGTTCCTCGTGTACTACATAACAAGTTGAGGAGGCTCCTCCCCCTAAAAAAGAAACCATTTATTTAAGAAAATCCAAAATCCTTCCGTAACTCGTTTTCTTCTTTAACCTCCAATTCCATGCTTCTTGATCCGATAATAAAATCAAAACCCTCACACTCCCTCTCCCTCTCAAAACCCTAACCTAACCCCTCGCTCCCCTGAATTCTCACCAATTCTCCCCTTCATTCCTCACAATTCAACATGGCCGTACCTTCTAGAGACCAAGCTCTCTCGCTCCTCGCCGCCGCCAACAACCACGGCGATTTGGCCGTCAAGCTCTCCTCTTTGAAGCAGGTCAAAGATATTTTGTCCTCAGTTGACCCCTCCTTAGCCGCTGAGCTCTTCCCTTACTTGGTCGAGCTCCAGTCTTCTCCTGAAACTCTTGTTCGGAAAGCACTTGTCGAGTGAGTTCTCCAAAAACCCTAATTCTTACTTACTGTTTTATTTGTAAGGAATTTTGGCGATGTTCTCATTGTAGCTTCTAATGGTAGAAAAATTTGTGCACGATAATATTCAAGAATTAGTTGTTTGCATTAGTTTCACTTTTCTAATGGAATTGGTTTGGTTTATTATTGGTTGGTTTTTTTTTTCATTGTATGTGTATCAGCATTTTGGTGACATGGCTACATTCTTGTTATTTATGTTTGCCAGGACAATTGAAGATGTCGGGTTGAATGCAATGGAGCATTCTTGTATACTAGCGCCTGTGTTATTGTCATTTTTGAGGGATGGTGATCCTTCTGTTGCAAGGCAATCTATTATTACTGGCACCAATTTCTTTTGTCGGTTTCTAGAGATGGCGTTACAGGTCTCTCTCTTTCAGTCCTCTCTATTAACATCAATTTGCTCTGTTGTGCAATTAGAGAATAGAAGTCTTGTTTTTGGATTGCTGATATCAAATGTTTTAGTTATTAAGCTTGCCTCTGGTTTGGATTCATCATGGTTGAGGGTTGTATGATTGTAAGTCAAAATCATGTTTGCTTATCAGTTTATTTCAAGTAAAATTGACCTATATTTAGCAAAATCTTTTATTTTTCTAGTCTGTGATTTTCTTGATTGTCATAGGATATTGTATAATTCTAATGCTTATTTTCAAATTTTAGTTTCATTGGCGTGGCAAAGTTGAACGGTGGCTTGAAGAATTTTGGACATGGATGGTTAGGTTCAAGGATGCTATTTTTTCCATTGCGTTGGAGGTATGAAGTAATTCCTTCTCGTTTTGAATATGTCAAAGTGATGGTTATTTTTTAAAGCTTCACTGTTATGTAAAATTTACAAGTTAGTAAAAAGATGGTTATTCCACAATAATGGTTTATTAAAATGTGATTATGACTCATGTTCGTCACTCTCTTTGGTAAGTTCTTTTTCCCCTCTTGGACTTTTTGGTCAATACGGTGGGGTTGGGATAGGGAGATCTCTTAAGGTGATTTTGAATCTTGTTAGCATAAATTTTAAATTCCCTCACTGCAATACTTGGATTAAGTGGATGCTCTCATCTGTAATGAGTATGCACATGCAGTGCTCTTATTCCTTTACAGAACTGTTGGAGAAACCATCTATGAGAAAAATCTAGTCAAGTAATTAAGGTAATGGAACTCTTTTGGTGCATATTTGATCCCAACACTTTATTATGTGGAAATATTATAACTCGTGCATATATTTATTAATATTACCTTTCAAGTGGAGGATTCATGAGATATGAGTGCTACTGAGGACGTTCTTTAGTGCTATAATGCAAAAGACCTGCACATGCTTTTAAAATGACCAGTGAAAGTTATTGGAGAAGGCTTAAGTGATAGATTGGTTCTCAAGGTTATGCAACAAACAGTTGCAAATGTTTGGGAGAGGGATAAACACATTGATGGTTTGTTAACTTTCTAATTTTGGTAATTCATTTTGACTAACTGATCCCAAGTCTGAATTACTACTTAGTTTTAATCTTTTGATTCCTTTTTTTTTTTTTTTTAAAAATAATATTCATTTTTTCCTTTTTTTATAAAAAAATATTTATGAATATACCATTTAAAGTATTAACAAAATTAGTGAATTTGTGTTTCCAATCAAATATGCTTAGGTGCAATTTGATTAAAGATTTTGTAGTAGTCACTGCTTAATTTTGGTTATAGTCTTCACTGCATTACCATATTCAAGATCACTGCATGTTGAAAATTGAATGTATAATAATCTTTACCATTAAATTAGTTGATATCTCTTACCTGTTATTTGTTTTACAAGTTGGCTAACTTGATTCTTTTTGACTCAATAATTCAGCCTGGTTTTGTTGGAACAAGGTTGCTGGCGCTGAAATTTTTGGAAAAATATGTTTTACTCTTTACAACTGATACAAATGATTCTGAAAAGTTTACCACAGAAGGTATTGCTTTCTGACTTGCAACGTCTTAAAACTGTTCTATTTATTCCTTCAGATTTTAGACAGTTCCTTTGATCCTCTTTTATTTTGTTATGAATTGATTTCCCAATTCTCTGGATATCATTGTGGCTTTTAGCTACAACAGGAAGTAGAAGGGCTTTTAATATATCATGGCTGGTGGGTGGACACCCTTTTCTGGATCCAGCTAAACTTATGTCTGAAGCAAATAGAACACTTGGCACCCTATTGAATTTGTTGCAATCAGCTCGTACTCTCCCTGGTCCAGTGACAATTACTGTTGTCAATTGGTGAGTTTTCACTTGGCAGTAGTCAAATTATCTCTTCAGATGCATTTCCATATATTTGTCAATTTACTTGTTTATGTGTGATTTTCTTATTTTCCAATGTCTTGTGGAGTACTCGTTTTTCCTACTTATGTGACCTTCTAGGGAAACATAAAGATGTTAGCCATGAGAATGACCTGATACTTGACTATAAATTAGCAAATGTTAGAAGGAAGAGAAAAGGAAAAGAAAAAAAAAAAGGTGACTGAAGCGTGGACATGATTTAATGTGCTATCTATTTATATTTAACAACATCATCGGATCAAACCTTCTCTTATCTTTTGCCATAACAGGAGGAAATAATATATAATTTAGTATCTATATTATATATTATTTAAAAATTGATTTAGTAGAAAATCTTTTGTCTCAGAAATTCAATCAATAACGCTGTTGAAATATTTTGTCTTTAAACCTTTGGTTATGTCTTTTTTGTACAGTTGATGCACGTTTGTCAACAATTCCTCTTTAATTCAATCCTTGGCTCTTAGTTTTCATATGTAAATGTAGAAGGTATTTGATTCTCTTTGTTACTATTAGCCTCCTATTCTCAATTTTAAATTATTTTAAAAAATTTGATCCATGGTTTTGCAATAAACTTTTCATTCTTATTAGCTTTTTTTTTCCTTATTTTTTATTTATTTTATTATTATTATTATTATTTGGTTGAGAAATCTCATGAGGTTTTATTTTTGGTTTCTGTAAGTCCAAATACAATTTATACCTGGTCCTAATTTTCTATTCTACAATCTGCACTGAATATTTGGTCAATTTTAAGTCACTAATACAAATGAAGAGTAGCTTTTGGCTTGCTCTCTGTTGTTTCACCTTTATGATTATCCTTTGGATTTAGCTTGCAACCTGGCTGAGTTTACTTGGCTAGGTTTTCGTTGAATCTGCTTTGTGTCATCCTCATGCTGCCGGAAGTTCCCTCTCTCTTACTTGCTATTTCTAATTTTATTAGCTTCTATTTCTTGTAGTTTGTCATTTGAATTCATAATTTGCTCATGATAAATTAGCTTAGTAAGGTTCTGACCTCTGCTTAGTTGGGAGTCACACTTTTCTTCCTGCATTTATCGTGCCATAGAAATTGTACTTAGAAGAGAATTCAAAAGATTATATGGATGTATCACAATATCGATGAAATGGAATCCTTGGCTCTTGTAGGCTAGAATAGTGACACAGGATTTAGATTGCTGACCTTGAGATGGGGGTTATAGCATTACCTCTAATGGATTTATGTCACTGGTAGTCTTATTAGTGGGAGTTTATCTTTCTTTTGACATAGCTAAAAATCTTTAGAATTGACCCTAACATAGCCTCTCTTTTTTTTTTTTGTCTTCATGAATTTCTTAAGCATGGAAGATAGCCTAGGGTCCATACTGTGCATACTATTCTTGCACTAGGGTTGTTGCAGTTTGTGCTTTACTTAAAAAATTTTACATAAAAAACGAAATTATTTCTTTGGTAATTTTCAATTTGGTCTGTCAGCAGTAATTTTGTGTTTTCAGAAGTTAATTTGAAATTTTTAAGTTGATTTATTTTTTTGTTGGCCGTAGATGATTCAACGTATAAGTAGGTAACTTTCTTTTGATATAGACGCAGGAAGATACCTTTACTTGTCGTCGATATATGTGCTGCTTTTAGACTATCAGCTCCTTCTTCTTTTCGATTGAGTTGGCCTTGCATGTGGATGTTAACTTTGCAGATGCATGGTCTAATAAATTAAATAATACCACTGCAGCATGCAAAAGGCTTTCACTTTGTTTTGAAGAACTTCTCATTGAGCTCCTCATGGTGTTGGAACTTATTTGCTCTGGAATAGATTGATACCTACTCTGCATATGCATCTAATGTTCTATATTCAAGCATGAATATTGGATTGCATTTAGCATCATACTGTTGTGTCTTCTTTTACATGGTCCTAATCCTTTAATTTATTCCACTTATTGGTGGCCTTGAAATTTTATACATATAGGCAACAAACTATATTTTTCCCTCAGTTTTAATATCTTTGAAAATTTTGGAGGGATCACTGAAGCTTGGAAACAGGTTGTAGTACAAGTTCAACTGCTTGTTTGTGATATCATAGCAGCATGCTGAGAGGAGTTAATGCCTTGGATACTGCTGCATTGATGGTTCAGATTTGGGAGTTACAGGGCTAGACAATGTTCACATGTTTTTGGTACTAAGGAGCAGCATTGTCCTGTGTAGGAATGGTTAAGCGATGGATAAATTGGTCAACTCATGTTCGGAGAGAAAACTTGGCGGTCAAGCAATGCAGTTTATGCTTTGTAAACTGTTAGACCATTTAATTCACTTTTGTTTGAGTTTTTGCTGTCTGTGTATACAGCTAATGATGTGTGATTATTTTAAAATGTATTAAGCATTTTATAACAGTTGCACATTAAATACCTTTGATAATTAAAAGTTACTTTTGAATAGGAATGTTCCCGCTGTTCTTCATTTATTGTGATTCCCAAATTTCCATCACTTGTTTTTTGTGAGACTGCATTCTTATGGCCGATGTTTATCTGTTTGATTTTGACTTTACAATGTGCAGTAATATGAACTTATATTCTGCAGAAAATTCTCACATGTTAGGTGAAAATAGTAAAATAAATTTTTGTTCTATTACTTCTCACTTGATAGGTAATCATTTTGGACCTTTGTCAAAAAAGATTGTACCACACAGGTCTCAGCTTTTACTTAAAAACTTAAAACTATTGCAAAACAGCGATTAGCCATGAATTATCAAACAGTCAAAGTAATGTTGGAAATTACTCACTCGATACTTATGATTCAATTCATTAGACCAAGTGTTATGCATTTGCTTTCAAGTAAAAGTAATTTAAATGAAATTGTAGGAGTTGTTAGTTGTCCAGTATTCCTTATCGGTGGCTAGATGAAACAATCCATTGACACCTTTTGCAGTTGAAATTGTAGGAGTTAAGTTAGATTGAAGGCATTGTTTTCTTTAAATTTTGTTTATGATCATTTATTATACGGCAAATTTTGCCATCAAATACAACTAATTTGTATTTAATCTCGGTTCGCAATTTGATTTTTAACCCTTAGTCATTTCATCAGCAACTTGCTACAGGCATTCTCATATCTAGCATTGAGTAACTAAGACAAGTCTCACAAATGTTAAAGCTTTGTTTGTTCATGTTTTGGGATGTAGCTGAAGCTAATGATGCATTCAGTAAGAGAAAAGCGAACATGAATAAGGTGACGAAAGGTCTGATGCACAGGATTTGCATTTGAGGAACAATTTGAGATCCTGTGTACTAAAATTTTTCGCTGTGATACTAAATTTTGTCTATCTTATTTGATGATCTGAAGCTCCTATTATTTCGATGTCAATATTCTTGTTGTGTCAGGGTTTGAGCATTTTGTTCATCAGATTTCATTTTTCCGTGCATGTTAAGCTGGGTAACATATGCTACTGAACAATATACAAAATGTATATGCTTTATTCTACCAAAAGATTAATGTTTTCATGAGAATGGGGATTCCACAGCATGTTTTGTCTGCATAGCAGCTTGAGGAGATGGGAAATATGGTTGGTAATGTTGATATCTTGAATTTAATTTCACCAGATATATTAAGGAAAGAAGAATGATTCAAGGATAAAAAAATTGTCGGTAAAATATTTTCTAGTGGATTAAATTGTGAAACCTGAAAGAAACTATTGGTAAAATTATGGTTAAGTTTTCAGCAATGAATTTTCTAGTGGGATAAGAACTCCATGTTGAAATGTGGAACAAGTATATAAGCAATGGCATGTCTAGGTGGTCTTGTATTTAAATTAGAGTTTTGTTTTTATTTTTATTTATTTCACTGATTCAAATTGCAAGATAAATTTCACTAGTTAGATTTTCATGCTTGTTCTTTTCCAAAGATCTGTACTAATTTTATTAGGATGGAAGTTAAATAGAAACATGAAAGAATGCTGTCATTTGAATATTTTCTACAGGTGGTTGGAGTGGATTCTGCTGATTATGTAGATTAGTGTTATAAGATTTTTAGATTTATTTGTACAACGGATTATTTGCCCTGTATATGAATTTTATTCAGTGGACTCCTTTAAGACATAGTGCAATGAGTTTTTCCCTTTTTGCACCTATGTGTTATGTCAAATTTGCTTATTTGAAGAGTTCGTGAAAGTTATGTTGTGTTTAGTGTTCCTGGATTCTTTAGAATGGGATTATATGTATATATCCTTGGGAAAACCAAAAATATATGAACAAGGAATTTTTGGAATTAACACAATCTCATTTGAATTGGAACTTGAAATATTGAGATTATTGATAAGTTAGGGTGGAATGGGAGGGTAAAAAACAACCATGTCGTGGTGGTAGGCATGGCAGTTACAATGATGATGAGAAATTGTTCAAGGTGGTGTTTGAAGGGATTGGCTCTGGAGGTGGTGGGTATATAACAGTTTTTGTTGATTTAGGAGGTCAGATGAGGTGTTTGTAGTAATAGTAGTTGGTTATTGGAGGTAGTGAATTTGGCAGTCTTGCTGGAAATGAGTCTTGCACTATAATATCTGGTTTTTATGCATCCAATGTTTTATGTGGTTTTTTGTGTTGCTATGCCTTAGGGTGACAGCAGATGTCTTAACTGTGTCTGTTCTGCTTATTAAAACATTAGCTGTTATGTTGTTGCAATCTACTTTTTTCAGGCTATCTTGAAGTCCAGTTTATTTAAAAATGATTTAACAAGTTGGGTATTTTGTCCTGCTCTATTTAGGATTTCATTTTACAACTGAAATTGGATGGCTCTGATCCAGCTTATAGAAATCCTCATATCATAAGTTTTTTGGTTCATTGGAACACATACTTTTTCTTCCAGAAGTCTCTCTTTTAAGATTTCCAGTTTTACTCAATTGACTGTTTTTTCTTTGACCTTTATTTATCCCTGCATTTCTCAGAAAACCTCAGCATGCTATTTCATATGAAGTAATAAAAAGTTTTAGCTCTGTCAAAAAATTATGATACTACTAACTTGTGTTGTTGGAGCATTGGAGAGTAAAGTCCATGAATCATGGACGGACATTTGGCTTTTGCCTCTGTGATTTACTTTGACTTGACAAGTAGACCAGTCATACACTTCTAGATTGAGGAGGAATGGAGATACATGAGTTTATTAAGGAAGATGAAATGGGATGTAAGAGGAAAGATTGAACTCTTTTTCCCTTCGGTCAAAGATAGGAATCATGTCTATAATGGGAAATTAGTTCCAAAATTTATTTATCCTTATGTCTTATAGGTGTAGTTCTTTATTGTTATTATTTTTCTAAAAAATTCCTTGTTTTGGACGGTGAGATTTTGTACCCTTGCAAACTCTAGCAATTTGGCATTTCTTTTGTAAGGTTTTTTTTTTTTTTTTTTTTTAAATAGAAAAATTACTAGTATTACAGTGAAGATATGTGTGTCATTCATAAACAGATTTNCTTTTTTTTTTTTTTTTTTTTTTTTTTTTTTTTTTTTTTAAATAGAAAAATTACTAGTATTACAGTGAAGATATGTGTGTCATTCATAAACAGATTTCATTGAGGGGCTCTGCATGCTTTGAACTCTGTGGCTAACAAAGAATCTATTTGGTGGAGAAAAAATGTAAAGGAAGATATGGAATTCTCGAAGTTCTTCATGGTTATGTGTAACGAAAAAGTTTTTATTCCTAGTCTCTAGGTGACCTTGGTCTGGAATTCTGGTAAGACCAATATTATGTGACTGACTTTCTGATCCTTTCTGACCAAGAAGGCTTGCCAAGCCGCTGCAATATGTTCGGAATATAATATGAATAATATAACAACAGTAATTTTATTCCTTTTGTTGAACTTATTGAGTGGTATGCTTTGGGCATTTTTGCGGTGTTTGCTGCCATTTATATATTTCTTCCTTATGTGGACTCCTGGTCTGCATCACACATATACCACTTTGAAATTTATATATAAATATATACACTCTGTTTTGTATCCCAAAAAAAAAGTTGAAACTACAGAGTGGTATTAACTTTGCGATTATCTGATTTTCAAGTGTACGTGTAACTATACTTCCGGCAGATAATTACATTCCAATCTTGGCTTTATTAATATCAATATACTTTCATTTCTTCCTTTATTTATTTATTTATTTTAAAAAATCCATATATAGTCAAATGGGATCAATGTGATAATTAATCTCTGAAGCTTTTATTTGACTTCTGCTAAAATAGCCTGGAGGAGATTACTGTTTGATTTTACACAATTTTCATTCAGTACTTGTAATGGATGTTTCTCTCTATTAGAATTTTCTCTCTTCTAATCAGTTGTCTTTAATGATAGTATGTTCAATTACCTCACATCACTTTTTAAAAAATTTCTTAATTTACTTACTGGCCTTTGATATCTAGTGTTTATATATAAGAGGGCTCTAATGGCATGGTTAATCACCATATCAAAGGTGGCTAGGTTTCAGAATCAACATGATAAGCTTGTTGACTCCGAATTTATAGGAGGAATGGTATTACATTATATATATATATATTTTACTACATTGAGCTTGGCCATCAAGTGACTATCTTCTTGATAGGTGAAATCAGTTGGAAAGTATAGAGTTTGAGATGATCTTTGCTTGTGAATGATAATCTATTTTTGTTGATTTATATTCTGCTGTCCATAATTTTGCTTTCGTGTATTTTCTGCTTTGGACATTGTTTCTTCATTGCTACCTGTTATAGGTTCCTATGGTTGCCTTTCTCTATGCATTGCTTTTTATCATAATCTCATTTAATAGAAAATAACAAGTCCTCACAATGAATATGCAATATCTGAAACTTGTTTGTTGTCACCACATAAAATTCCATGATTTGCTGGATGCTTGGAAACTAAATATGGTGAATTGGATGTAGTGTAAGTAAAACTCTGTGGGAAAGTGAGTCCAAGTCTAGAGCTTATCTTTTTGAGCTTGAGTGTCAAAGCAATTTGTTTCTTCTTCCCCTCCTTTGTCTCAATGTCTTGCTTTCATTTTGCTCTCTTAGCTTGGTTTTTGCCATCAGTTTTACTTTCTGTATTTTTTCTCAAATAACTGCCACTGCAATTTTTTTTTTTTTTTTTTTTTTTTTTGAACCATATCTGACAATGTATTTATTTGTGTGATAGTCTTGCAGCTATAGCAAGGAAGAGGCCACTCCACTATAATACTATTCTTTCTGCACTACTTGATTTTAACCCAAACTTTGAGACTGTGAGGGCATGTCATGGTGTCAGTCTCCAGTACTCCTTAAGGACTGCCTTTTTAGGATTCCTCCGGTGTACTCATTCAACCATTATAGAGGTGAGGTTGTTAAACATTTTGCTTTATCATCTTATAAATCACTTTGAATACTTATTTTTCGGTTTTTTCTGCTTTGCCCATTCATGTTTCTAGTTGGAATTTATATATGTTAAGTTGTATCTTACCTTATCTCTTTTTTAGCATTTCTACTTACTATTTCTCTTCGTTGAAAGAAGCCCAAAAGGCCAAATGGTAATGAGAAGTTATATGACTACTGCTCTTAATGGGCAATTGCTCTCTAACCTGACAGGAGAAGGAAAGTCAACCCATTAGGCCACTAATATTTGCACAAACTCTAAAAGTTTTTTAACTGTTGGCCTGGTCTTGTGGCTGACTTGCGGCCTTTTATTTTTGTTTACAGTCTCGAGACAGATTGCATAGAGCTCTACGAGCATTGAATGCTGGGGAGGCAGCTGATCAAGTTGTTCGACAAGTTGATAAAATGATTAAAAATTCTGAGCGTGCTACACGTGAAACTCGGTCAGGCAGGGTAATCATCTTTTCATAATTATATTTGGCAATTATGCTTTTCTTAATAGAATTTAGTCACCAACTTTTACCAAATATTTGTCCATCATATTGAATTTAATGGTGCATTGTCAGGATGATCAATCATCAACCCAGCTCCCTATTTCAGGAGATCTCTTAAGAAAAAGGTCTGTGCCTCAGGATAATGAAGAGCCCAATAATGGTCCTGAGGCAGCTTCTAAGCGCAGTTGTTATGGTCCTAATACCCAATTGCCTGTGTCAGTTCAGATTAATGATTCTGGACAAGATTATGTTTCTGTGAATGGAGTGTCTCCTAATGTTCCTCTTTTGGAAAGTGATTTGAATCCTGTGGAGCAAATGATTGCAATGATTGGTGCTTTGCTTGCTGAAGGAGAAAGAGGTGCTGAATCACTTGAGATACTCATTTCAAATGTTCATCCTGATCTGCTGGCTGACATTGTGATGACTAATATGAGGCATCTGCCTATGAACCCCCCACCTGTGACAACGCTTGGGAACTTGCCGGTAACTCGACAAATGGGCTCTTTGGGTAGTCCAGCACAGGCTGCAGTGCTGTTGACTCAAATAAATACTATGCAGTCTCCAGTTCTCCCCTCACAAGCACAAGTACCTCTTTCTTCAGCAACCGTAGTTAGTTCGTCTTTGCCGGATACATCCACTGTCAATAATTCTGCTGCAGATTCTAAGCGCGACCCACGAAGGGTTACTACTTCTCTATCTTACTCGCTTTTACTATTATTCTTATTCTAATTTGTTAAATATTTAGGATTTCTAACTTCAGTTTTTTTAATATAAGTTAGTGCTGGCTTATTCAGGATCCCCGGCGCTTGGATCCCCGGCGTGTGTCAACAACTATTGGAGTTCCATCCATACCAGTTGCAGATGATACTGGCTCACTGCAAGCTGAGTTTGATGGTTCTGTCTCCGTAAGTAGGCCTCCTTCACTCGCCATTACGACTGCTTTTGAAAATCCTCCAGCATCTGTTATGACTAGTGCCAAAAGTGATGATAAGACTCTAGAAAACCTCTCAGTTCCAAAAATTGATCAACCAAATTCCACGGAGGAAGGACTTGTTGGATCTGAAGAAATTGTCCCAATTCCAGAGGTTTGTGCTTCTTCAGATCACAAACTATCTCCTCTTCATGCAGTTGAGGAAGATTCTGTTGCAGTGGGGTTGTCTGATTTTGTAGCACATGAAAACGATACATCAATTTTCCTAGATTCTGATCAGCATTCTCCAGCTGTTTCAAATGCATCTGCATCTGAGGAGACTAGTCAAGATTTACCTCCTCCTCCATTACATGTTGAGCTGACTGAAGAACAGCAGAGAAGTGTAAGAAAATTGGCAGTTGAACAGATTATCGAATCTTACAAACATCTCCAGGGGATAGAGTGTAGCCAGACATGCATGGGATTGCTTGCTCGATTGATCACTCAGGTGAGCAATATGATTTTTGAACTCTTTGAAATTAATTTATTGATCTTCTTGGAGCATTTGCCCTTCCTTATGCAAAATAAAATGAGGTTGTTTTCAACATGGTTTTTCCTTTGTTAGTTGCAGCAAGTGAATTGCTTCATCAAGATGTTCTTTGGCATGCCATAAATATTATTTTAGATTATGTTTATGATCTTGGGGCTCTAGGGACCATTTGCTTACTACAGTTTTACAACTGTCTATGATAAGCATTTCTCACAGTTATAATAATTTAATTATTCTCATTTTCAGATTGGTGCAGATGATGACATTGTTTTGATGCTGCAAAAACATGTTGTTGCAAATTATCAACAGCAAAAGGTATATCTTCCACTTTTTAACCAATTTAGTATCATGTAATGGGTCAAAGTGGCTGCTCTGATATTAAACAAGTTAGGAAACTGATAAAATATTAAATTCTGGTCCAAATCGGCAGAGCCTGTTAACCTTTCTGTCAATATGTTGGTCTGTTGTGTAGCTGCTACTATTTTCTCATCATGATCCAAATTGATGTAGTATGAATTTGCATCAAATAATATTTCTTTTTTGAGCAAGAATTGTATTTTTAATTTTATTTGGATTTTAATTGTTTTACGATTTTGATTATTTAGGTTGTGTTCGTGTATTTTTTTGAAAAACATTTTCCTGGTCTGCACATTCTCTAGTGTATTTCAAATTCAAATACAAGTAATAACAACCATGCATATACTTTACAAAATTCAATATCAATCACGTATCCTTAAAAATCAAATCCTTTTGAAAACAAAAGCACAAAATTCATAAACGAACAAGGTGTTGGTTTTATTGTTTGTTTGACTTGTATTTGACCTCGTTCCAAAACTATCTTATGTCATTATGGCCATTGAATATATTATTTCTAGTAGGTTTTTTCTAGGTAAAATGAGCTGATGCACTCTATTAATATGTTGTGGCTGAATATCCAGAACTTATATATGGGCTGGACTTTGTTTATTTGTCTGTTTACAGGATTGTTTATGAAACTTGTGTTTTTCAATACTTAAATTGTTTTTTCTACGTTTTTTCTCAGGGGCATGAACTCGTACTGAATGTTCTATATCATCTGAATTCTCTTATGATCTTGGGTTCAATTGAGAGCTCTTCATGTGCTGCTGTTGTGTATGAAAAATTCCTCTTGGCAGTGGTAGGCATAGATTCAGCTAAGTCAATTTTATTTTATTTGCTTGAGAATTATAATTATTAAACTCTCTCAATGTAGGCCAAATCTTTGCTTGAGACTTTTCCAGCTTCAGACAAGTCTTTTAGTAGGCTTCTTGGTGAAGTTCCAGTTTTGCCCAACTCTGGCTTAGAACTTTTAGACAATCTCTGCTCTTCTGGTGTTTTTGGTCTCCATGGAAAAGAAGTCCATGACGGTGAGCGCATAACTCAGGGCCTGGGGGCCGTTTGGAGTTTGATTTTGGGGCGTCCAAGTAACCGACTAGCCTGCTTAGATATAGCTTTGAAGGTATATTGGCCATGGAAATCTCATATCTTAGAATTTTTTAGTTACTTCATTCTGAATTTATAGTAGTGATAGTCATGCTTCTCTGCTAGGTGAGGTGGTATAAAGATTTTCACAGGGTAAGTGCTAATGATTAGATGAAGGAATGAAATTCTATATTGATAGATAGACCTGGTTCCAAAGAAGAAGTTGAATTCTTCAGAGTCACCTCTTGGGATATGATTATATTCCACAAGTTTCTTGATTACTAAAGTTATAGGTCCTAGATGTACTTAGAACTCAGGTGGACTCAAAAAGGTTCGAGTAATTTCTAGGTATAAAAAAAGATAAATAAAAAGAGATATGCGCTTCTTCCTTTGGGCTAATAGCTGAAAGATAAAGAAAATCGTGTACTATCTTTTGCTTGGCCTTGAATTTAGTTGATCGTGTAAGATTATGAATATGAAGGCAATGGGTTTTTAATATCCCAAGCAGGATTATTGGTGCCAGCACTAATGACATTGATCTGGTTGTATAATCTTTTTCACTGCATAAAAGTTGTTTCTTTTAGTTTATTGTAATCATGTGTGGCGCAGCACTAGATATAGTATAAGGCTACAGAAGGTGTTTGTATGTGAGGAAACTGCAGTCCTATGATCTATTGATTGCTTTATGGTATTTTTCTCTAACGTATCTTCTTTCTTGTGTCAGTGTGCTATTCATTCACAAGATGAAATTCGAGCGAAAGCTATCCGGCTGGTATGGAAACTTACCATTCATTAAAGTTATGGAAGGGGGAGAAACAGAAGTCTAATTCTGTGACTGTATCCTACTCCTCAATCATGCTAACAATGTCACATTTTTCTTCTGTTAATGGTGGACAGGTATCAAACAAACTCTTTCAACTAAGCTACATAGCTGAAAATATTGAGCAATATGCAACAAATATGATGCTGTCTGCCGTGAATCGGCATTCTTCTGATATAGAGCATCCACAATCAGGGCCCAGTGATCAAAGATCTGAGGGGGAGGTATGCAACCTACTTGTAGTTCTGTCTATATTTGCCTTTCAGGTGTTATTTTTCACTTTCTAATCTTTCTGTTATATGCCAAATATTCAAATTCTTTTTGGGTTGGCACATGTCCGTTTCAACAAACTTGATTGCTTTGGCATCTAGTACACATGCATCAGGCAAAGCCTTTAGGTGCAGGCTATGCACTTATGTGCCTCTGTTCTACAGCCCTAGAGCCTGGTATCAAAATAGTACTCTTTGGTGCAACCTAAGATTAAACGCCTTTTATGCTTTGCTCCTATAGAGTCGAGCTATTTATGTGCCTAGAAAAACTTGTGGATTTATCATGAATAGCAACTTTGTCAGACCGGTAGAAGGGACTACAAATGCACCTGCAGTTTCTCCAACAAAATAACTTAAAGAAAATGAGGGAAAAAGAGAAGACAGTTTTTGCTGTCCTACGTCTTGTTCCACTTTTAGGAAATCTTACAACTTCTTTTATATGTTTTCATTTTCTTGCTGAATAATCGTGTCAGGTTGGAAGCCAGGAGACATCCTTTAGCAGCTCCCTGGCATCAGATTCCGAAACCCCTGAAGTGGACCGCATGAGGGGTTCACAGCCAGTTGCCCATAGTGTTTCAACTGTTTCATTTCCTGAAGCTCAATGTCTCATTTCTTTGTTTTTTGCTTTATGTACAAAGGTTGGTACACAATTTCTCTCTAACCAACAAATTTAAAGATTTTGATCCTTTTTTTTTTCCACTTCTCTCTCTCATTTGCATAATGCTGATTCGGATTTTCTTTCCTTTTAGAAACCGAGTCTTCTTCAACTTGTTTTTGATAATTATGCGCGAGCTCCGAAAACAGTAAAGCAGGTATGTTATTGTTGCTATGTTATATCTTTTGATCATTATGGATAACCAGGTTAGGCTAGGCTGTCTGTGCATATAGGCCAGTTTAACTTTTGAATGCTGAAACACATGCATTAGGTGTTCCCTAGGTTTTAGCACGTGAACAGTGTTAGGTTATCTCTTGCAATAGATACTTCCAGGATTGCTAGTACCATACTATTGTTCCTGTCATGGTGTCTAACTCGGGTACTTTCTGGTGAAATGAAGGGTCTGTCTAGTGAAAACTGTTTTATGTGCTGCAGCCTTTCTTGTGCTACTGTGAAAATTATGAGCTAAGGGTTATATTAAGTGGCAAGTTAGGATTTCAACATGAGTTTGTTTTGGCAGACAGCACAGTTTGACCATTCCCTCCACTGATTACTTTTTGCATTTTATATATATGAAAAAGAATAAGAGATAGGCAAAAATGGACTGATCCTGCAAGATACTGTTTGGACTGCATATGCGCTCCTTATGTAAATAGAATCTTTTCTCTTAATATGGAAACTGGATCTTGAGTGACAAAGGAATTTGGATGTGCTTATCCTTCCTTTCTTTTTTGTTTCTATCTTTTTGAAAAAGTAAATTCTAGCTAGCAGTGGCATTATTGCTTTTTTATTCTTACTTCAGACCTTTTGGAATGATGCAGGCTTTTCATCGCCATATCCCAATTCTTGTAAGGGCATTAGGTTCAACCTGTTCTGAATTGCTGCATATAATATCTAATCCTCCACAAGGAAGTGAAAATCTATTGACCTTGGTAAGCCATTTTTCCCTGTTTTCTGATCGGTCTTTTTCATGCTTGAAGCTGCTTTTCTTTGCTGATAGTGGTTTTGTTTTGGTTAGGTGTTGCAAATATTGACCCAAGAGACAGCTCCTTCTCCCCACCTAATCGCCACTGTTAAACATTTATATGAAACCAAGTTAAAGGTTTTTCACTCACTTAACGCATAATGTGTTTTGCCTCTTATCCATACTTAAAACTTTATTATCGCAGGCCTCATTTAGACAATTAATTTCTTTTGCAGGATGCTACAATTCTTATTCCTATGCTTTCTTCACTTACCAAGAATGAGGTTTACTTCCCAAATTTCCTTTTCCTTTTTTTTTTTTTTTTTCCAGTTAGCTATGATTTTACATGTTGATTTTGCATTAGAATATTCAGTATTGAGTACTGTACTAGAAAGGTTGTAGGATCTGGAATTGGCCCACAATTTAATTAAGCATAATTTGTCATTCCATTAAATCTTGACCTGTTAATTTTGTATTGAAATTAAGAGGGTTTGTGAAATATAACTAATATTAAAAAGACTAAAGTGTGTATTTAGAAAATGTGTGTTTCTATAGCCCCACCCATTTAGAAACCGGTTTTGGCATGGGCTAGCTGGTAGCCATGTAAATAATACATTAGATAGAATGATATAATATTCATGAAGTGTATATAGATTGATATGCACAGGCTACCTATAGTCATAAACCATCCAGAGTGAGCGTTTACTGGCAACCTCTTGGATTCACAAGGTAGCAGATCAATGTTTATTAGAAATGACATTTGGAAATCATGCATGAGTTAAAATCAGAATGGAGTTTATGAAACATACAGGATAATTGGAAATACTTAGACCATGAAAGATCTAGAAGTCAAGAGTCATGAATTTTTATAACTTTTGATTTTGACTTTTAAAATCAAGATCTTGATGAGTTTATGTAGTAGGGTAACTGAAAACATAACAAAATGATAATGTTCACTGCTTGGCTATATTTATTTGTTTATGCGACATTTTGTCTAACCGGATTCTTATTCTAGAAAATTGGACAGATCAACCAAGAAATAAATCGCATCAGATAACTCAAGCCTTGCATCAGTCTAAATTTGAACAAAACTTAGTTAGGATTGACTAATATTTTAGATCAAATGTTATCTAATTTCCAAATTTTCTTCTATGAAATTGGCTTATTAATTTTCCTGTTAGTTGCATAAGTTTCATTTATGAAGTTGACGGACTTAATATACACAATTTCTTATGAGTGTCAATTTTAATCATTTTATAATCACAGGTCCTACCTATTTTCCCTCGCCTGGTCGACCTTCCATTAGAAAAGTTCCAGATGGCACTAGCTCACATACTACAGGTATACATGAACTCCCTAAACGCGACTTCGTAATTTGTTCTTTTGGGTTCTATTGGCCTCATAGGATGTTCAGGGACTGAACTTTTTTATTTACTTGTCAAGTGGCTGACGTATTTGTTTGTTATTTTACTGTTGTCAAAGAAAAGATAAGAGTCACTCTGGTTTATTCTTTTGTTGGAAGGTAATTGTTGATCAATTCAAAGCATAGATTTGCACTAAGTTTAAAAATAATATGTAGGGAATGTGTGAATTTTGAGGGGCTATGGTGGCTTCTGACGCAAGTGTGGATGCGTTAGTAACATGTGTAGCTATAATAGATTTTTTATTTTGATCTGCCATGCCGTTACGGCAATGATATATGTTCTGCAGTTTTTTTTTTAGTAAGCTGGAGTTCCATGCTAGTTATGTGTGCAGCAATTACTCAATTAGTTCCCTCTATGTCTCTTTTGCTATGTAGGATTCAACTAGCCTTAGTTCATTGTCGGTGATTTTTTGGTATTTTCTGAGCTGGAAAATTGATTCATAATGCAATAAGATAATGTGTTTATTTTCCTTTTCTATTATCTTCAAATTGAACAAAATTGCTAAGATTTTATAATTTTTAATGGCAGGGTTCAGCTCATATATTATCTTCAAATTGAACAAATTTGCTAAGATTTTATAATTTTTAATGACAGGGTTCGGCTCATACAGGTCCAGCCTTAACACCTGTAGAAGTGTTGGTTGCAATACATGATATTGCTCCTGAGAGAGATGGCCTTGCACTCAAAAAGGCATGTCTTCAACCATTCTGAATTGACAGTCTGAGTTGTCTACTTGGTTGATTGACTGTAATAGTGATTTATGAATGGCAATTTTAAATCGTACATGGTCTTTGTGTTGACACCCTCCTCATTTCCACTAATAATTTAGGCCATATGTGAAACGGTAATTGCAATATGATGTGTTAGGGCTCAAGAAAGCTCATCCTAAGTAATAAATATAGAAAACTAGTTACAGAATTCAGTTTTGGCCAGGTTGGGCTTTATAGAGTAATGTAGTATAATTCTAGGTTGTTTGCTTTGTGGTTGAATATTGCATTTTTTGTATAGGCAATGTTCATTAATCAAAATACTAAGAAGCATGCTCTTGGAAGTTGCGATGGTATACTCAACAAATTTAGTACATTTATCTTTTGGATGGGATGCATTGTTTCTTAACCATTCAGCTGCATGTAGAGACATATCTTCTCACACATTTCTGCTTGAATTAAATATTCCTCCAACAAAATGCATTAGTTAGACTCAAATGGAAAGACAGAACTATTGTAGGCAACTTCTATATAATTGTTATAACTGTCATCATTCATCTTTACATCCAAAATGTGTTTGGTATAAAACTATTGTAGGCAACTTCTATATAATTGCTATAACTGTCATCATTCATCTTTACATCCCAAATGTGTTTGGTTTTATACCAACCTGCTTGTTTCATTTTTCAATTTAATTCATACATACCAGCTAACAGTTCTTAGTTTCGCTGGGTTTTCTGCCCATTTTTCAGGTTGTGTTTCAGTATTAACACTATTTCATCCTTCAAAATGTCACTTCAGTCCAAGATGGTGATCCATGTATTCTGATATAGATATCCTGGACCTTAGACTATCAACTTAATAGCACTACATCTTACTTCTTGGGCTAACCTAGTTGGGAGTTTTTGTTAATAATAAACAAGATTTCAGTTACATGATGCAAATTTATTTAACATTATTTGGTGGCAATGCCATGTCTAGATGAAAGTTATGGGCTTTTAAGTTTTTCTACTATTTTTTTGTGCACACTGCTAACGATCCTATGTTTCATGTTTTCAGATAACAGATGCTTGCTCAGCTTGTTTTGAACAACGCACAGTTTTCACACATCAAGTTTTGGCCAAGGCCTTGAACCAAATGGTATGTATAGTCTATAATTGATAGTGGACATGTGTGTAAAACTTTGTTTCCATAGTGATTTATCTAGTTTTTTTTTTTACCAGGTTGATCAGACTCCTTTGCCACTACTCTTCATGAGAACAGTTATTCAGGCAATTGATGCTTTTCCTACTCTGGTAAACTCTTTTCCTTTTATGTTGCTTCGTATCTCATGTTAAAGATTGAAAATTAATATGGATCTTTATATAAAGATGCTCTGACCTCATATGCTACCAGCTCAAAGCGTTATTGGCTGTATCTAGTCCTTGTCTGTAATTGTCCAGAGGCTAATGGGCGATTATGCTGTGTAAGATGCCAAAAGATATCAATTCCTTGATAGCTGGTACACTGAAAGAAGCCATGATCTTATTATAGTCAACCTAGACAACAAAATTATGTATAAAAATTTAGAGAAAAGAAAATGATACACCTTAGAAATTGTATTGTCACTCAGTTCAATTCGTAATTTGCAATTATGAAGTATCTTCTGGAGTCATTATGGTCCGACATTGAAATATAAATAACAAGATAATTATTTCTGGAAGTCCTTTGTTTCGTATTAGATAAATATATGAAGTTATATCTGAGAATTATGGTGATATTCTGGTTGAATTCTGATAACTTTTCTTTTTCCTTACTGTTTTTGTAAAGTGTTGGTAAAGCCGAGCCCATTATGAGGTTTATTTTTGGGTTTGCCTATCACTCTTTTACAATGAAGATCTTACGTGCACATATACAGTTGTTCATGTGATAGTAGTTATTTCTATTAGTGAATTCATAGAATGAAATGAAGAATGATCAAAAAGTAATCTATAATTTCCGTGCTTGCATTCAGGTTGATTTTGTTATGGAAATACTGTCCAAACTTGTGAGTAAACAGGTATGCTGGCTAAGTATCTCTTTTGTAATTTATTAATCAGAACTTCACAATTTTACTGCCTCTACTCAGGTTAATGTACTCATAATACATTGGTTTTCCAACTGATCTGTACACAGGTGTGGAGAATGCCAAAGTTGTGGGTTGGGTTCTTGAAATGCGTGTCTCAAACACGACCACATTCTTTTCCTGTATTATTACAGGTAGTTTATCGACTTCAAGTGTGGACAATACCCTTTATTTTATTGGTATTTTGAGTTTCTAACTTTCTTTCTCTGTTTGTTGATTATAGTTACCACCTCCACAACTTGAGAATGCTCTGACTAAATATGCTAACCTCAGAGGTCCCCTAGCTGCCTATGCTAGCCAACCAAGTGTGAAAACTTCAATACCTAGGTACAGATTTTTTGGCCTGATTAATTTGAAAAATTTTCCAATCCCTGCATTTTTGCTTATTGTTTTAATCTTTTTTTTTTTTAAATATAATTAAATTAAATTTTCAATAATATTTTTGGTGCAATATAGGCAGACTTATATTTTGCGCATTTGACAGTGGAAATAATAAGCTTCATTTGACTTAAATTAGATTATCTGTCGAATTAATGCAATTACTTTTTCGCTTTTGAGTTCCAGGTCTTGATTCTTTGGATATGCCTGTCGTAGGACTTAGTTTTGGCACACTTGTATCAAGAATAACTTTGTTAATTGTATATGCGTTTATCATCTACTGGAACATTCTTTTATTTTATATATAATCTGGTTCGAGAGCTGTTCCTGATCTTATGTTTTGGTTAACTTGTTGATTCACGTTTTTGCAGATCAACACTTGCAATTCTTGGTCTAGTAAATGAATCACATATGCAGCAGCCACACATGCCTTCTTTGCACCCATCAGATACAGGTTCTTCTGTTCATGGAGCAACTCTGACGTGATAATAAAAGAACTCGGGAGCATTGAAGGTGACATTCTGTACGTCAAGGTAGTCACAGATCAATCACAAAGTTGTTCCATCTGATGGTTCTCGTTGTCGGAAAGGGAGATGTGATTCAGCTGCTCATAGAGCACTGATCGCTTCAGTGTTTGATTGCCAATCTGTGGAACCTGTGAGACTCTAAATCAGTCCAGTGGCATGTTGAGTAGCATTTCTAGCAAAGAACCGCATGATCCGAGGAAAATTGTTTCGTGCCCCGTAACTTGTGCAAATGTAACATAGCTGTAAAAAAAAAAAATCATTTTATTATATTTTTATTCTTTGAATTTTGATTCACTTTCTGCCTGATCTTGGCCATGTTAAATTTAATGTGTTGGTTTGGTAGCTGCTGGAAATACTTGGCAGAAGCCACCAACGGGTCCCATATTTTGTCTTGAGGGGACCCAGTGACTGATATTGAAGAAACAATGGATGTGGTCCACTTGGTTAGGTTGAATGACTAAAATAAAGAATTAATTTGCAATGATGTTGATGCATTTAGGTTCGGCTGCTGTAAAATTGGTTGTGCCCAGATAATATAACGGTAGAATTGGTCTCGACAATGGCGATGGTACTATAGATTTTTCCTGTACGAGTAGCGTGTGCCTCTCACTTGAATGCTTATGAAATTCCCTCCTACTATTAATTATTCAAGTTCGAGTTAATTTTTCCCTCTTTATGTATCATGCAATTATGAGTAGAATATTGATATTTGACAGTGGATACGCTCAAAAACGAAAAATAATAATGCAAAAGACACCGGATTTCTGCCTGCCAAGAACTTTCAGAGTTGTGTGACTTGTGTGTCAGTTGCGCTTATGCCTTTCGCACTAACGTCGCACACTCACCTACTCCCCCTTTTGGATAAAAGCCAAGACTTGCGTGGATAATATTGGAGGCGGGTGAGATGTAACGAGTGGAACTACGAAGTTAATATAAATTGATTGAAAGAAACAAACAAAACAAGTAATTAATAATGACCCACCAAATGAGCGACGAATGGTTGCTTTCTTTTACAATATGATTAGTCTCACTCACGGCACCAAACGAAAGGCCGCTAAGGCATCCAAAGTCAAAACACAACGAATATCTGAAAATCCAATTTCATCACAAGTTGCTATTTTCTGATTTTGATACAAGGTCTACATCCCAATCACAGCATACCCCATAGAGAATCTGATCTTCCATTTTGGAAGAGGTGTTAAGTGTTCTGAGAATTAAGCAATTGAAACCCCCCAAAACCAAACACCAAGCTCTTCTCTTCACCCCAAAAAGAATGCCTCGTTTCCGTAAAAGTATATCACGCTAGAGAAATTGTACAAGTAAATCAAGTTTTCTGTTTCTTTGTAATATCTAGCCGATTTACAGAGTGCCACTGGTAGCAGAGGAAGCAACAATTGCTCCCCGAGGTTGGCCACAAAAACAAAATAAAGGGGGTGACTGTCACAGGAAAAAGAGCAAGGGTTAGAAAACTTTACACAAGACCTTATATTTGAAAGCAGAAAATCTTCTACTAAAGTCCGTCTGGATGAGAAATGGACCTTTTTCTTGCTCAGCAAAGAATAGAAGCTGTAAATCCTTTTTTCTTTTTTTCATTTAGTAGAATGGAGAGTTTTCAACTGTCAAAAAATTTTTTTCGGGAAGCTGATTTTCCCAAGTGACAACTTGCAAATTTTAAAGTTCAAAATGTTCAAAAGCACAGCTCATTAAGTCATACCCATCTGAAGCTCTCAGCATAAAAATTGCAGGATTTGAGATACATCACTCGACAGGGAGAACGGCATCAAGGTTTTGCGGAAGCAGCCAGCCTTTTGGATAAGCAAGATTGTGAGAGTCCAAATGGAGGTGCCAGTTCAGTACTCTTGAACAACCAGGTGGTGTACCTTCCATTTGGCTTTCATCTGCCACTACTTGTTCTATAAATGTGGTCTCCTGTTAAAAAAGCACAATGTCGCTCAATGAATCCAATAAATTAAAGTCATAATTTAAGCAAATTGTGATTTTTAAGTGATATTCAAGCATATATTCATAGTCTGATAAAAAGATGCATACTTGGAAACCCTCCTTCACTGTGTCTCTCTGCCGAATTGGATTTCGGAATGGGCGTTTCCATCTCTTTGGGTCCCACAAGATAGTGCTATTAAAAGCAAATCCTGACATATCAACATGAAACCTACGCAGTCTTTTACTCTTCTCATTCGTGTGCCACCCAATCACCTTACTTCCATTACACACAGGACCTTCTAAAATTGCCTTGTTTTTGCTTTGTGCAAGCATGGCAACAGGCCAAGTGCCAAATTGGCTACACCATAAGGAAAGAGACATAAGGAATTTGCAGAAAAATACAGTAATTTACAGCAATTTCAAATTTTCAGCTCATGATGGGTGATCTAAGATGTATAAAGATATAATTTGTAGCAAAAACTCAGGGCACAAAACCCATCCAAGCAATTCAACAAGTTTGGGCAAAAAAGAAAAACACTTCCTTGCTTGCTCATAAGCTTGACAAATTTAAAATGGAAGGACAGATTACTTGTTTGAAAATCCCAAATCAAGCAAATCACATCACCAGCCATATGAAAATGCAAATTCACATGTAAAGCACGGACCAGTTTAGGGTGAAACGATAAGCCAATAATAAATAAAAAGTATGTCCAATACTATACATTTTAGTCAAAGAAATCAACATTGTCATGTCTATATGCTTCATATGGCAATTACATTAACCCTTTAAAATTTGTATTAAGAAACATAATGCCTTAAAGAGTTAAAAGTAATATATATATGGATAACATGTATAACAAACCATTCCATAGCTGTGGAATTACCTTTCCATCCTTTATCCTTAATTTTTTTTTTTGGGTATATTTTAGGGAATCATAATTGACCCATTTTTGTCATTGGCTCAAATATACATCTTATGCAAACAAATAAAAATTGTAATGCCAAATAAATCAAAATTCATCAATATCACATCGAATAACACATACAACACATGGCATCATGGCATCACCACAAACACAGAATTGTAAAACCAATAAATCAAGCGCAGACCAGTTTAGGGTGAAACGAACTGGAAATAAATGTATGGTAAAGTAAAAAACGCTGATAATGTATCATACAAAAACAAAAACAAACTTAACATTATATGCAAACTTAAACCCCCAATAGAAGGTACCAAGCAGAGGTACTTGTTGAGACAGTTTTAATATAGCAGATAAGCTAACAACAAAATAAAAAGTATTTTCAATACTATACATTTTAGTCAAAGCAATCAACATTTGCTTGTCATGTCTATATGCTTCATATAGCAATTACATTAACCCTTGAAAATTAGTATTACGAAACACAATGCCCTAAAGTGTTAAAAGTATTGTATATGGCTAACATATATAACAAACCATTACACAGGTGTGGTAATAGCTTTCCATCCTCTATCCTTATTTTTATTATTTTTATTTTTTTTTGGTATATATTTTAGAGAATCGTATTTGACCCATTTTTGTCATATTTCTAAATATACATCTTATGCAAACAAATAAAAATTGTAATGCACAATAAATCAAAATTCATCAATATCACATCAAATAACACATAAAACACATGGCATCACAACAAATACAGAATTGTAAAACCAATAAATCAAGCGCAGACACTCTCTCCAATCTATTCATGTTTTTAGCAAATTACTCATTCACCCATAATAGTTTACCTACATTTATACATCTAAAGCTACAAATAAGTAAAAGTTAGTAAATAAATCACGAAGCAAATCCAAATTAGAAGCAAAAGATACCTGATTTCTCTCAAATTCTCAAACAATTCAATCGAGTAGACATTATCATCGTCGGCAAAATACACAATCCCATCAAGTCTATGCCTTTCAATATGCTCCAAAGCCACATTTCTCTGATGAACCCCTCTATCTTTGACATTACTAGAATTCTTTTGGCACAACAAGTGCCTGTACATAACCCCTGTTTTTCTCAACAGCTCTGCTGTCTCAAACGACGCCGCATTTGCCTCCACCACTATCCACAGCACCGGCGGCTGTACAAGCCTCAAAACCTGCGCTAATCTGTTCAAAAAATACGCCTGCATTGCCCGGTTGTACGTTGGTGTGATCACAATTAACTGCTTTCTCTGCACGAAATCGTATCTGTGTCTGTAAGTGTCAATCATTTCTAATTCATTTCTTTTGTCAACTCCCAAGCTCACTGTATCCAACACGATTTCATCATGCCGGCTAATCCGGTCTCTGTTGTCGCTGTCCAATTGAACGTTGGCATGTGGCGGCTTGATCTCGAAAAAGACATCGTGATTTTCGATCTCGGTGACGTGTCCAAACGGCGTCATCCCTAACAGAACGCCTAGTAGGAAAAATACAAGACACCGGTAGAGGGATTTTCTCCATGGCTTTCGGGACGTAAAGAATCGACGAAGATTGACGGCAAATGAGTTGATTGATGGTAAAGCTGGCGTCGAATATTTACCGTTAGTTAAAAACTTGTGAGAAGGCGAAGTGGCGACAGGAAAAGTAGAGTTAGCGTTAACTCCGTTCTGATAGGGACGGTCGTGATAGGCGGGAGAGAGAGTTCGACGGATCGAGGCCATCAGATTTGACGGCTACGAAATTACATGACCGGATTTGAAAACCCTAGATAACGAGATCGATAGAGAGTGGAAACAATGCAATTTAACTGTGGCTAATATGGGAAGTCAAACTACGAATGCGAGTGTTATTGCTTCTGGAGCGAAAAAGGATCTAATTTTTATTCATTGGCTAAATTGTATGGGAAGATTTTGTTTCCATTTTTCAGCTCTATAATTGAATTTGTACAGAGAGAAGGGCGGCGGCAGCGGCTGATGATACGATCTGGAGCGATTCGAGAGTTTTGAGTTTGGGGAATTTTACCGCGGATAGAGAAAGAGAAAAGAGTCATGAGTTGGGTGCGCATTATGCTCCAGCTGGACCGACGATTTGTATATTCTAAGTTACGCGCTTGGTGTGAAACGTGGCTATTTGTGGAGGAAACTGTTCTCGTCCTCCTTCCGCCAATCATTGACAGGTAACGTTTTTTTTTCAAGTATTTTCTTGTCTAAAAAAGATGTTTTTATTTTGTTAAGTTTGATATATGATTTTGTTAAATGGCAGTCTGAAACTATTTTAAATTATTTTTAAGAATTACGCATATATGACATTTTGTGGCATTCCTGAAAACTATGAAAACACTTGCAACCGAATTTCTAATATCGAGGCAGTTGCTTGCTGCGCCCAATCGAGTTGGGGATGCGGCTTGGCGGGGTTACAAGTCTTCATTGCCCAGCCCATATACCGTTTATTATTGAAGCCTGCAGAGCCTCATACAGAACTCTTGTAAATCAGAAGAGTGCCGCTTGAGTTATACCCAGGAGACTACCGAGTTGGGGTGCCAACCGGTAAGGCGACGATGTCACCATTCTTATTGCGGGGAGCCACGGGCAGGTTGGCATGTAGCATCTGTGTTCTTTTCCTAGGGCCACAATGTTAGGAGGATCAGCATAGATCATTTAGAAGGTCCATGACTTAAAAGGATCATGTTACCTAGCTTAAACAGACGGATAAGATTTAGGTCAAATGAAAAATGAGATTATAAAAGTAGAAATATAGTCCAAAAGAAATAATAAAAGGCCGAGGATCAATTAAAAGATAATCTATACTGTGTATTACTGAATATCATCATTGCTCATCATCTCTACTTCACCCCGGTATTTCATGAATATAAAGCTTTCATTGGTTGTTATTTTCAAAAAAATCTCGCTCTTAATCATTACGGGGTGCTCATTGCTCACCATCTTGTTATTAGTCTCATTGCCTTCATAATACCATCACTATATGCCCTCACAGCCCATCAATGCTCAGATTGTTCTTCACCTTCTTTTGAAATTGTTGTTACTCCCATGATACCATTTATAGCATAAAGCTAGTCTACTTCCAAGGAACTTTCTCAAACCAGCTTCAAACACATAGCTAATAAACTTGAATATACACATTCCATTGTTTTTTACTATTTAAAATAACCATTAGCTAACTTGACCATCTGAGGGTTATTATCGATGACAAACTCAGTCACCCCTGATTTTCTTCTTTTTTCATACAGTTATAAGCCAATATTCTCCCATCATTGAAGGTTTTTTACGAAAACTTGAAAACTAGAGGAAAGAGAAAAGTCTTTGCAGTTATCTCTTTCGAAACTGTTGTATCGGTAATCTCTTTTATCAAAAAGTGTCAGAATCTTATCACTGAAAAGTTGTAAGTCATTGTCTACAGGAAAAATCAATTCCCTTTCTCACCTAACCAAATCCCAATCAAGTTACACTACTCCCACATCCTACCAAGTTGAGACACTAAATCATCTAATCGAATTGAGATACTAAGTCATCCTACCAAGTTAAGACACTAGGCTATTCCCAACGAGATCGGATCAAGTTACTCCATCCATCCCCTACTACATTTTCGAGGACACAATGGTAACTTCACAAACCCTTGTATACACGTATTCGACATTTTATTGGTACTAGTTTTTAGCATCAATAAAGTCAAATATATGATTTAAAATTTATGTTATTATATTACAAATTATTTGGTGTATCCTCTCACCTACTTTTTAGCGAATATTTTATCCAATTTATTTATATAAATTATATTATAAAGAGAGAGTGGAGTAGCAGAGCTTTAGACGGCGACACACTCGGGTTTGTTGACCAAAGAATGACGACCTCATTACCTCATACAATAGGATTGATGGTCATAACAGCTCAGTTTAATCTGTTTTGTACTATATTTGACCCATTCTGATTTTGTTTGTTACGTTTCTATCAAACTGCATGTTAGAGATACATACTACTTTACAAAATTAATCACCTAACAACTTGTAGACAGTAAATAAATAAAGAGCAGATGAGGAGAGGACGTGTTATGTCCTAGATCGGTCGCAAAGAAATGGGTACAGCCCAAAATCTTAATAGGCGTAAACTTGATATTGGGCTTGGCCCATTTATTATATCCAAGGCCCAACCGACATCCTAGTTGGCGCTAAATCTCTCTCAACAGTCGACTCCTTGTATCTTAATATTTAAGCCGCAACTAAGTGTAAAGTTTAGTTTAAGTGCAAAATTTTAAATTTAATTTAAAATTTTGATAATATGGCAGATAAAGGAGGCAACGATAGGAAGGAGAAAGAGAAAGCGCCATGGGCCATGTGATTGGACAAAGTTTTTTCTGCAATTCAGGTACGCAACTTCGAATTCACAATTTAGACGAATCACATTGATTTCAATTAACTCTGAAATATCACGTTTCTTAAGATGAATCTGAAATCAGTTGCATTTCAGTCTATTATTGTTTAATTACAGAAGTTTGTGATGGCTTGCTACTAGTAACGAGAGGTGAGATGACTCATAATCCTACTGCAAAGGTAGGACGTAAATGGAAACGGCTCCAGTACGCCAATTACTTTGATTAATGATTTCTGACATAATTTAAATTGTGAAGATTAGTTGCCCAGCAAGCAACTTTTTTTCGTTCTTGTTCCGAATATTTACGTAGATTATTTCATTTATTTGGCAACTGATGGACAGACATAAGCGATTACTGGTCAGCAATGATTGTCTGAGCTATAAAAAAATATCTGGTGAGTGGCAGTCGCCTTTGATCTGGCTGGCATCCGAGGATTGTTTGGCCATTGTGTTTGTGTGGTGTTTTGGTTTCAAGGTTGCGTGCTGGCCATTTGTATAGCTTGAAGGCAAAATTCTGAAGAAATAATTAAATTATATGGCTTGTTTGTCCTGAGTTCGGACTGTAAAATTCGATATTCTTATTAAAGAATTCTAGAAATGTAATGAAATGCTAGTGGATCCTCTATTTGGAAGCTTTAAATATTATTTCTTTCTGTCTCTAGTTGATGGCCAACTATGTTTGTATTTTTCTCTGGTTGGATTGAACAAATGCATTTGTCTGTTATCTATGTACTTATGTTAGCAGTTCCAGAAAGCAAGCCGCTACAATTTTGAGTTCTAGACATTAACTATTTGTCGGTGTGTTTTTTTCTGATGTTTTTTTTTTTTTTTTTTTGTTGGNAATTTTGAGTTCTAGACATTAACTATTTGTCGGTGTGTTTTTTTCTGATGTTTTTTTTTTTTTTTTTTTGTTGCTGGACCTTGAATTCTCAATTATTGCAGAGTGCTGGAACTTTTTTGACATCTTCTTGAGAATCATAATGTAATTGAAGTTTGCTACAGTCCTGCTTTTTTAATTAAGGTTAACTTCGTCCCCTTTCCATCCTTTATTTCTGGCTGTCTTTAATGAAGCAGCATCCTTAATTTTCCTTCTTTTGTTTTATAGTTTTGGCTTCTTTCAACCCTGTTCTGGTAGATAAGATGGGGCGGTGGATTCATAAGTCTTCTGGGAGGCCTACCCTTTCCTGTTCAAACTACAGGTGCCCTCTGGTTGCTCATTTGTATGGGCCCCCCTTCCCTCTCAGAACTTCACCCCGGATATATGATATTGAACATTTGCTTGTCAAAGGCAGCATGTGAACTTTTAAGTTTTTAACTCTTATGGCAGGCTGATGATGCCTATTCCTTATGTTTTAGCTTTCATAGCGATAGGGGACTATTCTCTTTACAAGAGATAAGAGCTGAATGTGCCAGCAGGTTGATGTATTTTGTCAAGGTTTGCACCACTAGTTTGCTGGTTCAATCTTCTCAGAAATTCTGAGTGTTTTTGTATTTACCAGTGCAAGTGACCGACAGGCAACACCACTTATTCACAACAAAATTTGGGGAATTGAAACTAGGACCTGATAGCATTTGCAAACTAGCAATGTATTGCTTTGGACCATCAGCCATGTAAGGAACTTTATCTGTTTCTATTACGCAAGACATTCTTCACATTTAACAGATGAAACAATCATTAAGAAGTAGTGATCGTAGATATTGCAGTGCTCAAATATTTGGAATATGTATAATGTCATGCTGATGAGTCATCTGTGCAGTATTAGCGAAGCTTTATGTGGACCCAAGTCTGTAGTCTAGGCCGGCCCAACATTTCAATTATGGATGGGTGTGTAGGTTGTCTGATATCCGCTCTAAAAGGCTTAATTATCGGACCAGATTATAGAAGGCCTGAATCTAGGTCGGTCTACCACAAAATGCTTCATCTTGAGCAAAAGCATATGAATGCATTTGTGCATTATTTCGTGTGAGAGAGCAGGTGCATGCCTGATGCTAAGGTTATTTTGGATTTAATTGCAAATTTAAAATTCTACTCCTGTGGATAGTCTCTACATTATCTCATAGTTCTTTTACGATATCTGAAAAGTTTAATTATTATTTAGCTGAATCATCTGAGAGATGCAGGGAAATTAGATGTTTATAATTTGACATATTGAATTCTGCACATGAGATCGAAATTGTGGTATATTAATGAAATAAACTTTTCGACTCGGGTCCTATTTTTCCATTTAGACTTTCTAAAGTTTATAACCCACGGTAGCTCGGGAATCTGCCCAGTACTTGTTCCAAAGCAGAAACGTCAACGGGTGAGAGTATTGGTGCTTTATGGACAACTTTTTTCTTTGTTAGATATTTGAGGTTTTTAACTTAGGTAAAACCTGAGCTAGGGGCCCAAAGCCACTCCATGCTTTCAGTATACTATTGTACTCAAGCACAAGACAAGTTAATTCGCTCTAGCATCTTGGTTATCAAAAAAAAAAAATCATGGGTTTGTCAGTCTTGAGTTTTACAAGTGAATTATGCAATACTTTTGCATTTGGAAGCCGACCCAGCCATCAGTTTTGCGCGTATTTGTTTTATTCTTCGTGAAGCATGAAAAACAAGCCAGTTTGTATATGCCTTTGGTTATTTGGATTACCTCTTGTGATCGTTTTTCTCTTCCAATTTTTGGGAAAGTTTGTTCTACTGTTAGACATTTTAAGACAGCACAAAACTTAAGAAACAAATAAATTAAAATCCAATTTGAAATACTATAACATTATTATTTCACAAGCAGAAAAAAGCAAATTCCGCCCAATTATTGAGTTAGTTACTTGATCATTATTGTTGGGTCCACTCATCTAAGAACTTGCGTAGCTAGGTCATTTTTTTGTGTTGCAATTGTGTTGCGTACGTTTTATGGTTATTTGGTTCATATATCAGCTAATTTTGGTCAAGCATTATCCGTTAGTTAGCGTCTATGACCAATTATCTTCACCACTTGGAAGAGCTTCCATAAGTAAAATAATCTCTTATACTTTTAACCAAAAAGGAAAGCACATAGCATACGTGTAATCTCTATATTGTCAATTGATTTGCCTAATATGTTGTGGGTTAAGAGTCTTCTAGTAATAGGTTTATTGACTTCTAAGCTGGAAACTTGGACTATTTGAAGCTACCAAATGAGTAGTCTTAATCTGAAATGGGCATGCGGCCATGCTTCCGTATTGCTCAGTTCTAAGACCAAATTCTAAGGTCTGATTCAATGTCATTATTATATGTATGTACATTGCTTATAAGAAACAAAAGGGAGTTTTGGAGAATTCCTCTTATCAGTATTCACTGCGAGTAGATACTTGAGGAAAGAGCGTAAGATATTGTTGTTTGACTGTTGTTTTATGAGATTGAATTGGACATGTTGTACCCACACCCACTACCGCCACTATGAGTTGGGTTAATCACAATGGGCATGCTTAATGCTTCCGCATGATAGGTTGCCATGACACAAATCTTTGTCAGAGTTTTGGAACATCTAATTAAGTGGTCTAGTCTCTCTATGACTCAATTAAAATTAATCCACGTGAAGTCCATATTTCAACATCATTATCATGTCCAGCTTTGATATACTTTGCATTCTAGTTTCAAAGTTTGATCTTGGCAAAACTCAATAACCAGAAAAAAGCAATGGATGCTTGAGGTACGTTTAGATCTTTTGCCTTTAATGACAAAGAGTCGATAGCTTATTGGACTCTTTCTCTGATTTGTTGATTGTTCAATTAAGAATGAAGAGATCAAGTTGAATACCAAATGCATTCCCAGATAAGATAGTCAAATTAATCCACAACAAAATGGAGTTGGGTCAAACACTAAATATTAAAAAACAAAGGAAATGTCAAAGCACTAAGTTTTCAGAGTGGCATCTTTTGTTTGCTTCGCTTTCACTTCAAAACAAAGTACTAGCAATCAAGCACAATTAAACATAGTTTCTCGACTGTCCTTTTTAGCCCTATCATCCACGTGTTTTGTATCGAGCAATTGCAAGTATTAAGTATTTCACTTTCTTTTCCTATAAACAAAACATGTTTAAGTATCTCTAAGCTTTTTCATTAATCTTATGGTAGTGGCAAAAGGCGTGGCTTATCTTCTATCATTGGGAGTGCCTTTCATGGCTTTATAAATTGACTTTCTTCAGTTGTTTGACCAAAAGAATAAAAGATATATATAAAAATAAAAATTGACTTTGCGTAGTTTGAACTACTAAACAAATATAAGTATTGGGGTGAGTGAGAAAACACAAAGTGGGCCTAGGTTACAAATTTTTAAAGATAAATAGAAACATCTAAAATGGAGGTCGGTTCTCCTTAGATGAAAAGAAAAAGGAAATTTATGAAGAGACAAAGGAATAGCCTTATAATTTGTAACAGCTCCTGCCCAACAAATGACAAATATTTGTTCCCTCTTAAGTGGTACCCATGCCCCCACAAGGTAACATTCCAAGAATTAAAGTTCCTAGAACGCGTCATTCCCTTATTGCATCTGCTGTGAAAATATAAAAAGGGGTCCTGTCCTAGTCTAGCATTTACTCATGCAGCACATCTTAATTGGGGACCCTTTTTCAAAGGGCAGGCAGGCATTACGGCACTGACTGTCCTTATGCGACGACTATTCTCTTGCCACAGGATTGGCATCTTTGAATTCTACCCCTACACTACACACATCAACGTTACATTATTACATTACATGATCCATTTCCCCCATTACCTTCCTTTCTTCTAAATTCACTAAGCTACGGCCAATACTTACACATTAATTCTTTCATTCTCTATACAAATTACTCTACCATTGATCATATACACATTCTTCTAAATTCACCAAATGATCCATCAACTAGCTACTTGTATATATATCTCACTGCAACAATTAGCGACACAAGCCATGCAATATGTATATGTTAAGAATGCGTTTATAATGAATGCCTATTTGACTGTGGAATGTGGACAGTATAATGCAATATCAAGATAGGTACAAAAATCATAGCTTATTTCATCAAAAAAACAAATAATTAGATGGATAATAATTTAAGGCCGCAAATGGAGACTTTAAAAGGAGAACTTCGATTTGCCAGAAGCTAGCTAGATGCAGGCATCAATGAAAGTGGGGTCTGATCCCTTTAGAGTACAGACTACAGAAGGAGAAGAGATTCATATTGTCTTTCAGTACTTTTGGTTTATAATAAGCTTTTAAAAATTCATTCAAATTAGTCTGAAAACATATAATTATATGTTCTTTCGGCCATGGATTAATATGGAGGTATCAAAGTGTGAATTGGGTTTTGACAGTATAAAGTATATCACAAGTCTCTTTGGCTTTTGCCAAGAATATGACAAGTTTCTTCAACATACTTTGTTATTTATGGTAAACATGTAGTGGCCACAGCCTAGCAAGCTGCTTTCACTATGGATCATTGTGGAGGAAGATAAGTGCCACTTACTGCTCTCTGTAAAGAGGAGTGCTTCTTGACATGACATTTTTAGGGAAAAAAGCACTTATGCCATAGCCAGTTTTAGGTATGCATTTGGACAAAGTGTTTGTTAATAAATTACATCAAACAAGTTAAATATATTCATGTTTATATTTATTTATTTAATCTTGATGAAAATATTTATTTGTTTATCAACTTTTTGCTCCTCCTTTTGGTTTGAATCTTTTGGTGCACTGCACTAACCCTACCACTATTTCCTCCAATTGGACGGTCGCGGTTTGTCCCTCTTTTTCTTTTTAATATTTAGGAAAATGTTTTGTTGTGGCGCATGAGGTGATGCCATTGGTGGGCTAG
Organism: Bursera palmeri; assembly: GCA_026225775.1. NCBI lineage: Eukaryota > Viridiplantae > Streptophyta > Magnoliopsida > Sapindales > Burseraceae > Bursera > Bursera palmeri. The sequence goes on from JANKKB010010961.1 coordinate 39,130, forward strand.
TAAGTTTAGGGAAAGTGGGTTGAGATGCGAGAACGTGTGTCACTCTATCACTGTCCGATTATCGAATAAAAATTTATTCACAGACACGTGGCCTCAAATTATTCGATTCAAAGTTAACAGTGATTGTGCTGGAATATGATGGTTTTGATTGATAAATCCATAATGGGAGGCATTCGGAAGTCCAAGAAGATTCCTTTCAAGAATAAATAATTTCTTTATTAGGTTATGATTTGATTTGATTTGATTATTGTGCACTTAATAGGGGCGTACATGTATATTCTTTATGTAAGAGAGAGACCCCAACCCTAGTCTAGATGTGTCACGTGAAATAATCAAATGAATTCCATTCATAAAGCTTCCGAGGAAGAATTAGCTTGAGAGTTTGAGACGTAATTTTGTAATCCCGAGCCATTATTATTAAGATACTATTCATTTTAGGTTTTGTGCAGACGTGCAAAGATATGTTTTGACCGAACATTAACTTTTAGGTAAAACTCTCAGATATTATCTATTTTGAACTGGGTGTTACTGTCTTGGACAAATATGGACCATAAAACCTGGAGTTTGGTGTTAGTGAAAACTGAAAAGAGAGAAACTAGTTTTCCACTGCAAGAGTGGATCTTGGAAGGAGAGAATTGTCCTCTTTCGATCACTCAAGACTTATGAATGGTGATGGGGCACACCCTTCAGGCTCACCCTCTGTTTGCTAGCTTTTCTACTAGCTATAGTATACATCAACTTGCACGCATCTTTTAACTTTTCATGATCCAAAACCTGTACCTTTCAATTCCAAGTTCATCAATCACCATCTTCAACACTTTCAACACCTATATACATATATACATATCTATATATATATACACTTGCCATTTGCACACCACAACCTTCAATGACGATACCCTTTTTAATTACTTTTCAAAGCAAACCCTAGAATGTTATTATATACATAAATAGCTAGCTATTTATAGGATCATTTTATATTAGGTTCAGTAGTACCTAACAATCAGTAATTTGATCATGAAGATGTACAAATGTGGTCCAAATTATCTTTAATTAGAAGATATAATTAATCAAGGTCTTCCCATTACCAGAAAAAAAAAATGGTTGCATCGTATCAGAACTTTATTATTATCACGTTCACGTAGACTTGGTCCTTTCTGTTTGGAGTTAAATTGTTTAAGGCAATGGAAGTTGGGTCAGCGTCAGAGGAGTACAATAAAATAAGGAGCTGGATGATCGACCTAGCTAGCTAAAAGGTAGAGATGATAAACAATTAATGTAATTTAAAAATTTATGGGGATGAAAAGTATAAAGAAATGTGCATGTTGCAACAGAAATTAAGGAGAAAACTTGGAGGTGGATCGTGTTTCATGACCAAATTCAAGGTACGTGTTGAATTTTTTTCACGATGTTAATATGTGCCACAAGTTTTAAAGGCAGAATCTTACCACAATTACAAGCCTATGACCTACGGATTAGTACTAAAATAACTAGTTGGAGATCGAAGGGTATAAATACATATATAAATATTAAATTATATTTGAGAATGAAGATAAGGGAAAGTTGATAGATGAGGATGGGTTGGAGTTGAAGCACTTCCTGCAAAACCTAAATGGATCAGTAAGGAGGAGAAAAAAAAAAAAAAAAACAGAAAAAAGAAATAACATAAAAAATTTGATGGCCTTACGTGTACCACTCAGAGACAGAAACGAGACGGGCCATCCCCACGTTATCCTCTTTTTGTGTTGCAAATATATAAGATCTTTTGTATAGATAGATGCGTGTGTGTGTGTATATATAAATATAAGAATGAAATGGTTATTTTGGTTATGTATGTGACTGAGTGTAGGCGTTAATTTGTGTGAAGATTGTAGAACAAATGGAGCCTAAAGGTGGGGAAGGAGGTGGGAACTGGAAAATGCAGAGGTTCTGCTACTACTTTGTCATCTGAGAAGTAGACATAGGCAATAATAGCTGGATTTTGTTTCTTCAGCTAGAAGCAGGGGTCCCCTACCACTACTCCACAGCCCCTTCCCTTACCTTCCCTTCCCTTCCTTCAGTAGATCGATATGTAGTAGATACTTCTCTTCTCTACTACTAATTATTATCATCCAATTTACTTACTACTGCTTCCTTTATTTGTACGGATCCTGTCTCCCCCTCTCTCTCTCTCTTTAGTTTTTTATATTTTTACTTAACATCTCATAAACAATCATTTTTTTAATACAAAATGGACGTACATGGATTCTTGCTAGTAGCTAGTTATATCAGTAAAAAAGTTAAATACAAGGGTTAGCTTTTCTTGGTTGAATATATATATTACAAATGGGATAGAACTTGAAGCTAGCTAGCCGCAGCATATATAACTATAAAGGAAAAGCAAAAATATGAATTAAGAATTAGGTTACTCTTTGGGGGAATGAAAATTAATAAGTTTAAAGGGTATTATGCTAATTTTCCATTTTAGGTAGTGAAGCTAAGAAGCTTATTGCCTTAAATGGAAGGGACCAACAAGAAAGGTAGGCAGATGATCTTTTTTCACAAGCCTCTAAACAACCGACAGCTTAACCTTCTTTTTTTTTTTTTTTTTCCTTCGGGGCGGGGGTGTTAGGGGTTGCTTTGTCTGTCTCCATGGCAGGCAGTGTATATATGTTATGTGTTATGTATGGAGAAGTGGTTCACTTTTAAGAATATTTGTTCTATTCTTCAAGGTGGTTATTAATACAAATATATCTCGTAGCGAAATAGAAAAATAAAAATATATGTAGAAAAGTAAAGAAAAAGAAAGCTTATTAACAGTACAAGTGAGAATGAGAGAAACTCTTCTCTGCTCATGAATAATTTTCACATCAGCTCCTCAAGAGGGGGCAAAAATGGGGAAGTTAATTTAACTCTAATTAATGCACACCACTGTGTGTAGCAGGTATGAGTGGGTCTGTTTCAAGTGATGTTGACTTCACAAGCTCATCATTAATGCACAATATCTCATCAAGATTATCCTTCTTGTTAGTTTCTTTGGTAATGAGAGACTCTTCTGGTTTTGTTGATACTGGCAATATTGAACTACTACTTGTTGTCTTAGATTGTGTAAGCTCTCTGGCTCTCTCTACTTGAACCATCCAATCTGTTCTGCATAGTACATACAGCATGAGCAAGGCACACGAAGCTTGAGCGGCAAGCAAGCCAAGCCAGAGCCCAGAAAACCCCATTTTGGCCACAAATCCCATGAATATAGCTACTGGCATACCCACCAGGTAAAATGAACCCAAATTGATGTTTGCTCCAATTGTAGGCCTCGCAATTCCTCTCAACACCCCACAACCAGTTGTTTGTGGGCAGTTTCCAAGCTCACAAAGTCCCGCAATTGGCAATGCTATTGCAGTAAGCTCTAGAATTTCAGCGTCACTGGTGAAAAACCTTCCCCATTGGTGCCTCATTAACGTTGTGAACAACATGGCTATCAGGCCTAATGCTACTGCACAAACGAGAGAAACAATCATGGAAATGCGGGCTTTTGCGGGCCGGTTGGCGCCTAGTTCATTTCCAACTCTTGTGGACACTCCAAGACTCAAAGCTGAAGGGAAAACATAAACAAGAGAGGTGGTTTGGATGAGGATTCCCATTGAAGCAATGGTGGCTTTTGGGTTAACAAGAAGTCCACAAAGCATTATCATGAACTCATACCACCACCACTCGAGACAAACTGATATACAAGTTGGCACAGCCAGCGAGAGCAAAGAAGACCATCCTCGCAGGCAATCCATGCTTGGAGTAACCCATGAATCCTTATGAACTCCGGAAAAATATACAAATGAAGATAGCAGGAGGAAGAGATTGAGATTAGTCCAAACCATAGCTATCGCCACCCCTGCGAGGCCCATCTTGAAATGAACTACTAGAAGGAAGTTGAGTGGAACATGGAGGAGAACTGAGATAGCAGAACAGTAAGTTAACGGTAACGTAATGCTTTGAGTTCTAAGATAGATGCGAAGTGGGTGAAGTAACGAAAGGAAGAAAAGATCAGGAATTGAGAAAAGAATGAAACTTTGAGCAACAGACGATATTTCTTGGTCTTGGCCACACCACAATAGGATTCTTTTCATGTGAAGCCACATGAAAGAGATGGGAATACAGGTAGAGAGAAGGAGAAGAACAGTTCTTTGTAGAGTTAAGCCGAGAAGCTTCCATTGTTTGGCACCGTAAGCTTGACCGCAGATGGGTTCCATTCCCATGGCAAGGCCGGAGATTACAGAGTAGCCTGTGATGTTGGCGAAACCGATGGAAAGAGAACCACCAGCAAGCTCAAGCTCACCAAGATAACCAAGAAAGAGCATGGAGATCACGGCTCTTGAATATAGAAGGAGACCAGTGATTGCCGTAGGGCCAGAGATCTTCCCAATAGCTTTGATTTCTTCCAAGGCCTGAGGGGCAAAGAGAAAAGAGAACATGAATGTTAGTTGATATGTACATATAAATACTGTTTTAAAAGTGACACAGCTGAGCTGCATATGTATATCTATATAAAAGTATGTGAAACTTTTTCATGTAAAAGCAGGGTTCGTGAGTTTTTACCTCAGAAGGAGTTGGCCATCTATGTAGTTGTTGTTCTTGATCATCAGTATTGTGAAGATCTATGGCTTTGTTGGGATTTAACAAATGGGATACTTTATTGGGGGAGAAAAATGACGATGGAGAAGATGGCTTTGGGTTACACATAGCTGCTGAAAGCTAGAAACTGGACAAAGAGGCCCTGACCGAAGTTTAATAAGGTCGGAATTAATAATGCAACCTTGTGTTGTGTTTGATAGCTTGTGCGGATTGTTTGTTCGTTTTGGAGTGCTTGAGCTTGCAAAGAGTGGTAAGGTGATGCTGCTATATATATATGAGGATATTGGGCCCCGCCTCAGGAACGTGTCATTATTTCAAAGAGGAGAAGTATAGAAAAAAGTTTACTCAAGAATTGCTGTAGAAATTGGGAGGGGGGGCCGCCCTCCTGCCTTTTAAGCCTCTCCCTCTGCCATGAGGGTTAATCACTTCATATTATATTCTTGTTATAATTCAAGCAATTTGGGTGGAATAGCTGAAAGCTAGAGCAAGGCCTCACCCTGAGTGTAGATAGGGAGCAGCTTTTTTTGATCTTATCTTTTATATGTGTATATAGTAGTGTATAGATATAAATATAAATAAATAAGAATTTGTATAAGATGGTGAAATCCCAGAAAGGAGATTGGCTGGTTCATTTGTTTTTCACCGCCTCAATATGTTTGTCCACAAAATTGTTTGGTTTAACGATAATGGGGGGACCTTTGTGGCACTAGTTCATGGTGGGTTTACTTGGAAGTTAAAAAGTACTTTTTTGCTTTACCGGATAATATTCTTTAACATAGTCCTGCTTAGGTTTTTGATTAGTATATTAAAGTGATAAAAAACAAGTTTATCTTAATTTGCCAAGTGGAGTGGATGAAGAAGCAGATATATATATACATCTAGTTGTGAAGTGACAAGGGCAAATTGGTACGTTTCTTGGCAGTGGATTGTTAACTTGTAGGCAGATAAAAATGTTTGCATGTTCAAAGGCAGCCATGCATGTTCCATTCTTCTACAACCCATGTGATTGAACCCATTCCAAGCACGACGTTTTCTTGTCTGCAAACCTCAATACCAGAACATCCCTTGACTGCTTGCCCAATTTATTAGGTGACAAGCTCGTGTGAAATCTGTTTTAGTCCCCATATGTTCTTCTACTTAATTTATTGTTTGAGCGAAGAGTAAGGGTCTATGGGCATGCATTGAGGTCAATATATAAAATTATGAAATTGCTTGTGGTGGAGTTTCTTTCTCTAAGAAGTGGAGCAAAGATGGCTAAGATTTGTGCAGCAGTAAGAGATTTGTTAAGATCCTAAATCTTACAAAATCATTCTGAACAATAGTGCAAGTTTATACAAGTTGGCTCTTTCAATGTGGGGCTCTTAGGCTCATCATAATGATAATCAAGTTTCCACCACCTCGAACTTTTCATGCACCACATCTCTTACTTAATAGCTGGTTCAAACATATTACGGGCTTTAAGAGTTGAAATAGAACATTTAAAATAGGATTAGGGAACGATATCACGTAAGCTAGCTCGTGAGTAATTTGACTAGATGAGCTTAAACCCAATTAAAATCCATGTGGGGTTTGAAATGAGCAATGTGTGTCATGCCTAGTGGATCTGTTATCTATTTATTTAGATTTTTTTGCCCTTTATTTATAACAAATTAATTCTTTTAAAAAAGGTTTTATCAGGTCATGGGTATGTGGAACTAGGTGTCGTGTCATGAATGGGACCACTAAGTGTGTTAATGGAGATGATAGTAGATGGCTGTATGGAGAACCGGCAGATGGAAGAAAGGAAACACCGAGAGACAACTACGTGCTCCAATTGTAACCATTTGATATGTAACCCTTTTCTCACAACAAAGATGAGACTCTCTCTCTGTAGGAGAGAGCCTTGCTTGGCTGTGTCTGTGACACTGTGAGGCCAGGAGGCAGTAGCCTCCCACCACCCTCTCAAAAACAAACTAGTGCATTTTAACATTTTCTCCTATTTCACAGTCTGAGCAGCTAGCCTTGAAGAATCAGTTTTTCTTTGTTTCCTTTTATAAGATATTAATTCTCTGAATTCCATACCACTATGTCAGATTCCATGTGTCTCCAGCTCAATAAGTTGCTGTAGATGAGAGCAATGTGTCATGCAAAACCAATGGACAAAAATTAGTGTAAAGATAAATTATTCAGTTGATAATATAAAGACATTTCGAATTTAGCATCCTAATTGGGAAGTGGGGCTCACCAAAGGTAGATCACCACCAGATTGCAGTAATAGAAATTGACATGTTCCAGGATCACATGGTGATGCCATTCGCTTGTACAGTTAAACAGAATGCCATTTTACACCAAGTTGTAGTAGTGGAGTTCAGACAATTTTTTTTCGGCATCATAAAAAAACTAAATACAATACCAAATGCAAGTTTCAATGGAGGAGGAAAGGGATATGCAACAGTGACAAGACCTTTAAGGATTTGACATTAATAAAGATTTATACTTCTCTAGAAACTCGAACAAATTCATAGATTCCATCTTTCACACCTTTATTTTTCCTGAAAAGCTTGATGCTTGGTTTTCAGAGAACTAATAACAGCGGAGATCGAGAAATTTCTCTCTCCATTTCTCCCCCATACGGCCATACTAGTGAGTTTAGGGTAAATGCTGTAAGATGCATGGGCATGCCTTAATGTACAGTATGATACTCTTACGTTTCCATCTTTTTGATCAAAATTCCCACCTGGGTCTGTATTAACGTATATGCATGCACATATATGCCCCACGTGTAGTGAATAGTAAGTGTACCAAGCATGCACAAACCATGCTTAGAGATCCATCATCTTGGAGACCAAACTTCATGTCTCTGTGCAAATTTAACAGTAAGTAGCTGATACAAATTGTACTCAAGAAGACAGGTCGTTTAAATGCTTCTCAGGCCTTTGATAGAAAGCGTTGCATGGGAGCATTTAAAGCAAACCAGGCTTTCTAGATACTGATAAGTGCAATAAACACAAGAATTTATTCCAAGGTTCAGATGCAACAAGAAAGAGGAGAAAAGAAAATAGAACAATCAAAAAGGACGCCTTCCATAAAATCAATCAAGCTTTTCAAAAAAAAAAAATCTGGGCTTAAAAGACATGTCCCCATCAAGGTTTCAATCAGCACAACTCACATACTAACTGTTGGCCACCAAGCACAATTCACCACATTCACAAAACAAATGCAGGCATAAAATGAGATTCCAATATTTCATGATTGGACCAGCAGTGGACAATCAACTGTGCCTTAGAAAAATATGAAGTTCTCACCAGGAATAAATCCCAATTAGCTTATCCTGATTACTAAGTAATGTTGGGAGTAATATTGGGATCTATAGTTTATGCTTAACTTACTTTTCCATAACAATTAGCCATAAAGCAACATTTCCAGTTGGTAGAACTGATTTTAGATAGCGCATCTCATCGTGAACTCAGAGACGGCAGTGATCTTTGCCTATCTACATTTAAGTAGTTATTTTTCGTATTGCTTCTATATGTGCAGTTAAAAAGAAGAAATTATATTGTTCTTTCTTCATTACATATACAGAGCATCCACCATTGCCACTGTAAATAAAGACATTAAGATTTGATTCCTGAAACTTTCTCACAGCTAGAAATTGAATTTGCAGTTTGCGTATAGTGTTTGTCAAGTCTTCAACAAGAAATTTACTCAAAGCTCAAATACTTAATGAATTCTGATGAACCATGTAAGCTCATAACTGCAAATTAAAGTACATTCAGCCAGGATTTAACTCGATCGCTATGTTTACAACCAATAAAATAGAACAAAGCTGCACCCAGGCCGTCCAGATGTATGCCAAAAAGGAAGAGGAGTGAGAGAGAAAAGGAAAAAAAAAAATTCAACAAAGGAAACATCACAATATTTTTCTGAGACAAAAGAGCAAATGGCTTTATAAATCAATAGATGTAACAATCGCTATTTACAAATTTCGCTACCTAATAAAATTTAACTCCAACTTTTCATGTTGACAAAATGTCGTGAAAAAAAAAAAAAGGTACAACATAGTACCTCATGGAAGGGCCCTGGGCTTTTGAGCACTAGATCGAGGAATAGCTAAGATTGCTATAAGTCCACCAGTAAATGCTGCAATTGCCCCAGCGACAAAGGCAGGAGAGTTTCCACCACCAAATAGCTGATCCCATGGTCCACTTCCCAAAGACACCACCACCTGTTGTCAACCGTCAAAATCTCATGATCTAAGTAACTAAAAAACAAATGGTTCGTACAACATGCTATGAATGTTTTAAGCATGGTATTGAGATCAATAGAGCCAACAAATCTACGGTATTATTGCCTCATAGTTAGTTGGTTCTTAAATCCACAACGATCATAGCAAAATCCCAAAATGATTCAATTCTTCCTAGGGCAAAACTAGTTAGATGTCAGCATAATAAAACTAGGCATTTAAAACAAGAACATATTGCAACTTTCTAAAGCTTTAAAAGAAGACCAGCAATCATTATATATCTTTTGTCACAATTCTCCAGAGCTTTTATAATTGATATAGTAATTGATCTGGAGAGTTTCAGAGCAATAAAGTTAAATTACGGTTCATTATTGCAGAAAACAGACCAGAAGTGGGCTTTCCCACGATGAGAAATGAAGATAAATTACTGATGTGGGTCAAAGCAGTCGCCTAAAATTATGTGACAATTATATCAAAATCTTTTGATAATACAAGGAATTTTAACAGAAACCATTATTAGCCCCGTGAACCCCAAAATTTCCCAGAAATTAATTGTCATTACTGTAATAGAGAATGAAGATAGTGTTGTATTACTTTTTTCACATAGAAATTTTAAATAAAGATTACAATCATATAAATATATAGATTGTCAGTTCAAATTTCATTTATTCATTAATGAGAAAAAAAAATTGCAAGTTGGGAAATTAAAATGTTGAAGAAAAAGAAAACTATAATCATGACCTAATATTACGGTACCATAGCTTGGAAGCAAAACTGGAAGGAACTAATTTAATAACATAGAAATCCAGCCATACTATCTAAAAAAAATACAATTTACAGATACCAAAATGTCGGGTTTATATATTAATAGAAACAAAAATAAATATCTGAAATCAATGTGATGCTCATTATCATAAAATAACAACCATGTAAAGTTTCTTTTATTTGAAGATTTATGGAATTCAGAAAACCTAAAATTCTTAAATAAAATTATCCAATAAAAGATGAATACATGCAAACATTTATAGTATAAGATAAAGCAGAAGAAAGGGAGAGGTAAGAAGTGTCTATCTACCAACCATCACTCAAGCAATTTGAAGTTGAATTTCTTACTCTTTCACCATTGCAAACCCTTGAATTTTTTTTTTTGTAAATATTTTACAAATATTTACTAATAATAAATTACATCATCTCAAACACTTAATTGAAATAGCTAGTTTAAAATATTATTGCTCTCTCGAGGTGACCTAAACACTGCAAACCACGAAGTCATAAAGGAATTCACCTGTTTTAACATATTTCCCAGAGAAAGAAACATAATTATAACAGACATGAAGAACCCCCTTGTATGTTCCATACATAAGAGAGAACCAAGGGATTGAAGCATCAATTCATGTACCAAAACATGAAGTCTCAACAAAAAAACAGAGAAATTATCAGTTCCTAAATGTACAAATCCAAAGACATACTATTTGGAACAAGTGATAAAGTAGAAAGGAGTGGTTCAAGTTAATGAAATTGCATTTCATTTTAATCAGATACATAAAAGCAATCGAATGGAACTTAATTATCCTACCAGGATCTGAAAAATTTGTAGGTAACTCCAGCAGGGGGAATGATTATAAACAACTTGCCAGTTATGACTGTTAATGTATTCTCTTTGCAAGCTAGTATATTACAGACAACTGATTCCAGGACATATACAGCAACATTGACACATCCTTCTCATATAAGTTTGGTCAACTAATAGTAGTTAACACTTAAGGGTGAGTTTGGCATTGCTTTTTGTTTGAAAAGGCAATTTTACCAGGTAGTGCCTTATGTAAAATTACTCACTCAAAGGCACCCTACATCTAATTATTTTACTTTTTTAGTTAACCAATTACCCTTAAAGTGTTCTACCTATAAAATCATGGCCTTGAGAGCAAGTACGTGACTCTCATTTAACACAAGAATTGGAGAAATGTACAATTAGCTTTATCAGAAAAATGATCTCATGAAATTTTTAGCTTAGTATTGCACAAGTGACGAAAGGAAAAAGATGAGAAACTAATAGATGCCACCACAAAAGGGCAGAAGTAAAGATGATACCTGTGGGATCACAATTGCCAGATTCAGAACACCCAATGATAAACCTGCAGAAGTAAATCATTGTTAAAAGCAGTCCCATGGCCAAATCTCCAAATTACAATTTATAAATATAGCGAAATAAATGCCACCTTGGCCAAGTCCCAGAGCTTCAATACGTGTGGAGATCAAGGCATATGGAACACTGTAAGTGATCTGCAACGAAAGGGTTTAGTTACATATAACATGCATGAAATGAGATTTTTACAGGAAGTCAAAAGAAAAACTTCAATCAGAATGTTAGCATAACCAACCAAGGCCTCCACTCCCACAAAGTATTTGCATCAGAATTTTAGCACAAACAAACACTCAGCCCTCTTTCTACAGAGATTGTCAGGTCCCATGATATTTTGGGCCTATTCTAGCAGATGATCTCCTAGGACAAGCAGCAAATTCTATTTGAAGCATTCAGTGTACTGGCCCATCTCCAGAAGATTTAAAATTATGTTTATAGCCCTTAAAAGCATATATGTGAGTTATTACACTAAAAGATGGATCATATTTTAGGCTATTAGCTAAGATTATCACCAAGTTGAGGTCAATTAACTGTTGCTCCTCCAAATGCATGGGCCTTTCAGATAATGTTAAAGCAGAGTCCAATCAACCTTAGATTTTTAATTTTAAAAGTGTCTTTGCCCATTTAATATTTTAGAGAACCTTTACACCTTTAGTAGGAGGAGCTGAGTAACTTACTGCCAATGGAACGCCAAGAATTGTAAAGATTGTCACTGCAGCAATTACGATGCCATCTGGTGGAAGATCATGGCCTATAAAGTCCATATGGTTTGCTATATAGGAGATTATGAGCATTGAAAGAAAGCAAAAAGCCATGAGTATGTTTGAAATTCCCCATATAAAACCAGCCCCCCATTTCCTGCAAAGCTTCTCCATAAGCAGTGAAGTTATTCCAAGAACAACTGAATTTAACATCAGACCAAGCGCACCCATTCTGACTCCAGCATTGTAATTTTGACCTTCATTTGGCTTGCCACCATAGATCTCTCGACCCATCCAGTCAGTATCAAAGAGGAGAAATGGAAACCATCCGATCCATGTCAGAGCAGTGACAAATAACACTATCCATATGGTTCCTGAGAAATATCTGAAAGTTCCAAATAGTTCCCAAAGGAAAGCTTCTTGTGCATGGCTTGACTGTTGAGCCCCTTCTTCAGCAAAGGGTCTCGATCTTTCATGTGAAGCTAGAGGCACTTCCCGAGCTGCTGAAATGCTTATATATGTGGTAATTACAATAAAAACAATGTCAAGAAAGAAGGCAGACTTGAGATTGGCACAGTCCGCATTGCATGCAGAGGTTACTGTAAATGGCAAAACCTTGTACCAACCACTGAATGAGCCAGTGGCATAGCCAAGAACGTTACCAACTGCCATGAATAGAGAAAAGTAAGCATTGGCCACCCGCGTCCTCCGATGGTCATTCCCTAGCATGACAGAAAAAATACAAGAAATCAAATGTCATTTTGCTGCTTGATTTTGTAATTTTAATCTTCTTCTTCATTACTATTATTATTATTATTGATTTGTTTTTTCTGCTGGATAAATTTGATCTGCATATGGAACATGCATGCACACGGGCTGACTGTTTGCCACGGAAAGTGAACCTTAATTGATAAACTATTACCGTTTTATTCATGAGTATACTATTTTTAAGGAAAACATGTATTATTCAAAAGTACATTCCTCACTCAGTCTCCCATTGAGAACTCAAATGATCACTTAATTTGAGGGTAAATTGTAGGGACCTCACAGCAGGTTACGCACCAATACCCCCTAACTGAAGAAAATAAACAGACCTCCCCTCTCTTCTAAGTTAACGATAAAAGTTGATAAAAACTTGTAAATTTCTTTTATACCCTTTGAATAACCAGAGAAGATCAAAATTACATTTTTGTCCCTTAGTAACCCATGGACATATATCAACCATATACTCCCAAAAATACTGTTATAACAATAATATACTTTTCCAAAAATAAAATATGTTCGTAACAATGATATATCTAAAATAAAATAATTTACCTCTGTATGTAATTCTTCAAACACAGGTAACAATCATGTAATTTCAAAAATTAAAGTATTGCTATATGATATCAGATTTCTTGGATTATACTAAGGGAAAAACCTAAAAAATAAATTTTCATTATGTTCTTTACAGGAAATTACAGAATTTTCAATTTTTATTAATTTTTATCGTTACTTAAGAGGTAAGGTTGTAAGTGCCTCTTCCTCAAATCTCAGCAGACGTCACAGCAATTTATCACGTCATACATGCATATATAGCATCATATACATGTTCATGCTATCTATAGGCTTGTTCATCATCATGGGAAAAATGGGGGAAAACTCAATCAGTTTGTGAAATGATAGATATTTGAGTAAGATTCATCACATGAAATGATCAATTAGCATTTACTTAGTGTAGAGGTCCGCCAATTTGTCTTCTTTATTTTTTTTTTTTTAAATAATAATTATAATAGAAACAAACATATCTTTAAGGCCAGGGCGCATCCTAGTAAGAAGTGGATGCAATAGCCAAAAGACAAACCTGTATCAACAATACACCTTGCTCTGCACTAACACATTTTGCAACGCACCCTTACTTGACACTACCAGAATTACGTTAATAACACAACAGAATAGAGCACTCTACCGACAAAAACGTAAAAGTATCTCACTATCAAAACAATAGAAAACGACAAAGAGTCAAGGGCAAAGTGGTAAATTAACTAAATAAAGATTCCGCCCAGCACTATTCGCAATTGTTAAACGTTTAAAAAAGCGAACAGCAGCATCAATCATGGTACTAAAAAATCGTAATTCCATCGTCACTCCTTGCACCAATATTACGACGAAAGCCAGATATCGTTTTTAATTATTTTAGCATCACAAATAATAATTATAATTAAAAATCAAATAAACGAGAGCAAAATGAACTCAATTAGGGTTTGATTTCAGATTCTGAGAAGTTAAAACTGTTAAATTCACATACCAGTGAGATCAGCAAGGAGAGCTCTACAGGGACCTTGAGTCATATTATTTGCCACATCAAGGATCCAAAACCCGAACACGAACACAGCGATCGCTCTCGGTTTATAATTGCCTCTGTCACCAAGCAACCACCCGATGTCCGCCGAGTGTCCAATTATCAGAACGGCAGCAGCAATCGAAACGGCACCGGCGACAATAAACGGTCTGCGACGGCCGAATCGGCTAGTGCACCGATCGCTAAAGTGACCGACCAAAGGCTGGACAAAAAGGCCTGAAAGCGGGCCGCAGAGCCAGATGATACTCGCCCACGCGTGCGGAATCCCAAGCTCCTGCACGTAAGGAGTCAAGAGAGAAAGCTGAAGCGCCCATCCGAATTGTATTCCACACGCCACGGAGGCTACTTTGAGTAGCAGCCGCAGAGGAACCTTGGCACGGGCGGCCGGTCGGGCTGGAGGTCGGGCGGGAGGTCGGGCGGCGGGCCTTGATGCTGACGGTCGATCCCTGGCCCGTTGCCGGTCAGCTTCAGGGATTGCCATCCCTCTTTTTAGCTCTCTGTAATTCGATGAATTCCGAGGTCGCAAAAACGATGTACAGAAGAAAGGTGGCGGTAATCGTGGCAAATGAAGGTGGTGGACAGTGAAGATTGAACAAATGAATGAGTGAAACTTTAGCCTTCTCTTTTGAATTATTTACGGATAAAAGCGAGCATTTAGGAAATTGACTGATTTGGGAAATAATGTTAAGAGTGAGGGCAAATGCTTGTCAGACATTTGGTTTTTCGGAGGTTGTCTCGTATCTGCCACTTTGGGTGGTTATAGAATGACAAAAATGACCTTACAATTATAAAAAAAATCAGGTGGTTATTTTGTATATATTTGAATAATTTCTGGTGTGGACGTTAAAGTTAATGTGTCAAACGATGTTTGGTTATGAGAAGGTCTAGGTGTCCCCAGTGTTTGCTGACTTTTAGGTAAGCGTCTCTGTTATATTATTATATCACCATGAATGGGGTCACCCATTTTTCTCAATATTTAGCATGAGTTTATTTACAGGGTGTTAAAGGTTAAAGCGATGATGCCAATTATCGTTTATCATAAGCTTTTAGGGTCATTGCGTTACGTGTGCTATCCGTTTCCACTCGTTAAAAAAGCCACTAAATTATTATTATCAATCAATAATCATTCCTGCTCGTAGGCACGCTGTGAATGTTGCTTATCTCAAATGGTAGCGATGAGCATGCATTCATGTGCTCCACCAAATGTAGGGTGCCAATTTTCCGAACTTAATACTCAAAACCATTCTTTACTTCATTTTCCAACCATAAAATTTGCATATATTTGTCCGGCTTGTTCACATGTTTATAATTCATTTCGAGCAGTTAAAAGAAACGGAAAAACTGCAATCGGGAAAACATTATATAGTAACCAAAAAGGCACGGTGAAGGCTTAAAACAAGCTGGAAAAGATTTGTGGATGGCATCTTGCACGAAAGTGATTAATTGGTACTCCTCTCAAGTAATTATCTCTTTCTTGTACCGGGTGCAAAATAGGGCAATCAACCGCTATAAATTAAACTTAAGGAAAAAATTGTTAAACAGATTCGGTATGCAAAGAGGATGGTGTGATGGTATGTAAAACTAAACCATTTTCGTTAAAACATAGAACTACAATTGTCTTTCAGCAATTTCTTCAAAGAATGAAATAATCGAAAACAAAATGAGAATGGGAGTGTTCAGGAACTTGATTAATGGGATATTTAGCAAGAATCTGATACATTTCTTCCAATCAAGTCTACTTTTTGCTTTTCTTCGTAACAGAGAATAAAGAAAAAGAGGGTGATTATTAGTTGGTTTCATGCTTAGTTTTAAAAGGCAAGGCCAAGGAAGAACTGAATTGGTACAATCCGAGGAAAAAGCGACTGCTAAAGTATACTTTCTCAAGGAGAAACATATGCTGACTGACAAGTATATGTATAATACTAAGCATGAAAGGAGGACCAAATCTGGTTTCTGTTAAACAAATGCTAATCATAAAGGTATATTTTCTTTCCTACGTGCTTATGCTCCATGATAGATTCTCTTGCATGATTTCGCAACTTCGAATAGAAAATTAATTAATATACATGAGCAGGTTGGTTGTAATTTTTTGTTTTCTCATTTTTCTGTTTCTATACAACCAATTAGAGGGATTCAACATAATTAAACTCCATTATATACAGTTTCCAATCTTCTGATATGATAGGATGAGGGATGAACATACGCCATTTAAAATCTGAAATTACCTAGCTATCACCAACAATGTGTATCTGGTGAACCAGCTGGAGGAAATGTGTGGGCAAGTTGTTGATACATAGCATAGTTAAGCTGAGATTTTATTAGCAGATGACCTCAGTTGGTCTTGGTGACTTAATCACTTTCTTGTCGGCTTCATAATTAATGAGACACTGAAAGAGTTAGCTTATGCAATACATAGAGTTACAATAAACGCAAACCGCAAAGGTCTCTTTCTCTTTTCATATCTAGAGCCAGCCTTAACAGCCAGGACTTAGCTGTGATGCCAATTAGTTTACTCTTTAAAAACAACAACGGCAATCTATACGTCTGGCATCTCTCTCTTTCACAGGAAAGCCTTTTGGGTATGCCTTAAGTCCCAAGTCTAAGAACCCGGCCCACCTCCAGGCCCACCGTCCGGCCCACGATTAAGCTCCTCTGCGAAAAATGGGCCTTCTATCTAATATATCGCAGGTGTCATCATGGTGACTCGTGTAATAATAATAGAGCTTGGAACAAGAAGACAAATCAACAATCAGATTCTACGCGTCCAGGACGTGTCGGAACTTGGTAGTGTCGTGCAAAATATTGTAATAGACTGCATACTGTTTGACTGGCTGCCCAAGAATCATTCCAGAATTTAAAGAGTGTCAACTGCTAAGAAGTTTCATATCGCTTTTGTGCTGTGTGGCGCGCTGTGTGCGCTTTCCCAGTTCCAGTGCTCTCTCAAAGTCACCTCCTCACTGCACACCGAAAGGACGTAAATCTTCTGAATCTATACCTTACCCATGAAGCAATTAATTGAATACAACCTAGACCTTACTCATAAAGTAACCGATCAGAACAATATTTATCTTTTGAAAATCGAAAAGAACGTATCTTAATTTTTTTAAGCATCTTGTGGTGTATATGTACATTTTATTCAGGAATGAATACAGAAAATTTAGGATTCTTTTGAACCTGATTATTATTATTTTTTACAAAATATTGTAAAATTAAGAGACATACAAGTCTACCAAAATCATATAAATATGTTTGATATTATAACATACTAAGAACATAAACTTTTAAAATAAAAGATTAACATATTACTCTATTGAAATATATAAATAATTAATATAGAGATTTTCTTTATTTTTATGACAGATATTAAAAAATTTGTTATAAATTTTTTAAATTAAATAATAAACTTGAGAGATTTTGTAAAAATTTTATAACCACACACCTATTAGTCTTTTAAATGTAATGATTTAAATATATTTGACCACAACGTCAATCAATTAAAATAGATTTCTCTGTCACTAACACTAACAATCTTTTGGATGCTTTTAATAATAATTAATTAATAAATCAAATTCACTAATCAAGTTTATCAATACTATTTCATTTAATAAATAATAAAATATTATAAATGATATTGTAAATTAGTATTTAGAGTGTAATAATTATTTACAAATACTCTGAATATTTTTTTAAATTTATCATAATTTTTATAAATTTTAAATTTTCTACTAAAAAAAATTGGAACTGATGTAATTGTCTCATTTTCAGAATACTTTGATTTTTTCTTTTTTCAAAAATCCAATGCCGAGAGCAAAGTGAAATCCGAGACATGAAGGGAGGAGGGAGAGGTAACAGAGACAATGGCGATGATTCAAGAGCGCATAGCAGCACGACTAGTGCTGGTCCTTGCCAGGCAAGGTGGTGAGTTGTCAGAAGTAGAATCTGCGATGGAAGCACTGCAGTCGAAGGTCCTGGTTGTCTCAGACGCCGCTGATGGGCTTCGTGGGAGGTAAAGAGAAAACGCGTCCAGGAAGTGTGGACTAGTGCTTACCAAATCACCAGGCGCCAAAAAGAGTATGAGCTTAACCAGGAAGCAAATTTTTTTTAAAAAGAAAAAAATGACGACACATGCAAATTGTTATTAAATTCTTTCTGTACACAACAAAGTATTAACTAATTGACATTGCCTCATATTTCTGTGTTTATAGAAACTCTATATATATGCTGGTATCCGGCCACGGGCTCTCCCACCCCACATGCTATAGCAATTAGCATGGCTAACCCAACTCAGCCAATTGCAAGCATTGGGGAGAATTTCCAGACATTCTTCAATGGCTGGCTCATTCGTCAACAAAACTTCTTTGGTCAGCTCCTTCTTGCCTTAACACCAGAAAATTGTCACAGAAATAGGGAGCACCAGACCCTGATTGATCAAGTTTTATCTCATTATAAACAATACTACTTAGAGAAGTCACTAGCTGCCGGAGAGGATGTATTTCTCTTCCTTTCTCCTCCGTGGTTGAGTTCTTTGGAAAAAACTTTCCTTTGGATTGGCGGGTTCAGACCCTCCTTCCTTTTCAAGCTACTTAGCAGCTCGGTCAAGGACTTGACGCCGAAGCAAGAACGTGAAATCGAGCAACTAAAAGCCGAAACAATAAGAGGGGAGAGAGAGCTGTCGGAGACAATGGCGAGGGTTCAAGAGCGCTTGGCGGCACCACCTCTGATGAATGCAGCAAGGCGTATTGGAAATGTAGTTGAAGGTGAGCTGTTAGATGCAGAATCAGCAACGAGAGAGCTGCAGACAGGGATGGTGGTAGTCTTGGAGAGTGCTGATGGGCTTCGTGGGAGGGCAGCGGAGAGGTTAAAGCAGATTCTGTATCCAATTCAAGCAGTTAAGCTTTTGGCTGCATTTGCTCAGTTTCAGTTGACTGTTAGAAGGTGGGGCTTGCAACGAGACCAAGAGAGAGCAACGCAGCCTGACTTATA
>JANKKB010010979.1:6224-26535 GCA_026225775.1 Bursera palmeri
ATAATTTTAATAAAATAAGTAAATAAATACCTCGTTTTATAATGGTTGCTATTAACACTTGATATAAAAGTTACTTATCGAATTGGTGATTAATTTTTATTAAATAAATAAAATAATTACAAATAAGTATTGTTAATTTATACTTTAAACTATAAGTAAATAAATATTTTTTAATCTCGTTAAATTAGATTCGATTTTTTTAATTTATAATCGATTAACAAATTAATGAGTTCACCAACGTCTCACTTATTAGATGTGACTAAGTTAACGATCAAATTATTTGATCATCGATTTTCTTACTATATGATTAGGGGTTGCTTGCTATTAATCGGGAGCAAACTAACAAAAATATGTCAATCTTATTTTAAAACACAATTAGTAAATGAAATATATTTTATTATTTAAATTTACTAAAATTATTTAGTTTTTAGTAAATAACTTAATTGCTTAATCTATTAAAATTAATTAGTAATTTGTTTAAATTTATAATTATTATTTAGTAATGAAATATATTTAGTAATTAAAATATATTTTATTTATTAAATAATTTTAGTAAATTAAACAAGTAAATTTTAGTAAATAATTTACTNTAAAACTAAATTATTTTAGTAAGTAAAATTATTTAGTAAATTGTTTAAATTTATAAAAGTTATTTAGTATATGAAATATATTTTTATTTTTTTGTCAAATTTTTAAAATTTTTGAAGATTTTATATTATTTTGTATTTTAGTTAATAAAATATCGATAATACTCTTAAAATGTTAATTAGTTTCAAAGGATTACAAAAAATAGGGATTTTTATATTATTTTATGATTAATGGGGATTATTATGTATTTATCATGAGTTTTTATTGTAGCACAGTTAAATATGACTATGACAGTTATGATTTTGGCGGGTTTATGTTAGTTTTGATTCAGTGGGATGTTTGACTTTCTTTTCAAATTTTTTAGAGGATTGAGAGTAAATACCCCGAAAATAAAGTGGTATTACAGCTGCCCGTAATTTGAAAGGATAATAAGGAGAAACTCAATCANCTTAAGAACCAACAAACTACCTGGATGTAATTAAATCCTGATTTGCCTAGTCTTATCTATACCTTAAAAAAAAGGGTTTTCTGGGAATTTGTTTGAGCAATTTTTAGCCTTCTCTGGCATATAGAAGCTTAAGCATAGCATAGGGCACCCTTTTTTAAGGCATTAAAAAACTTCTAAATCCACCTCTNNTTTTTTTTTTAATTACATTTTTAACCATTTAAAAATGGGTAATGGGTCTATTGAGGAAATTAATGCAGCTGAATAGAATATCTAAAAATTTAAAAAAAAAAAAAAGAAAAACTAATTATATTATTTACTATTTACAAACAAAAATTAATTACCAAAATAATATAAAATGAAATAAGAGATGAAGTGAAGCCACAAGATGATCGGAACTTACTGACCGAATACCATCCCATGGCCATGAGTAATTGGGTACTGCAACTATTGTTGGAGGCCCTAAAGAGCAAAACTGTTACACTCCAATATTACTTTGATATCACTAAATATAAACAAGATGAGTAGAGAAAAACTTACTTGTGCGAGACAAGTTTACGATATTTAAAATTATAGACTAAATCATTAAATTACACTACTTAACAAACTATTTGACGAAGGTGAACTATGTTCACTCAACCATGGATCCTGAACTGAAACAGGAGAGTTATCCTTCAATCTGTCCATTGACTCCACATTTCTACTGGCCCCTTTCTGCACCACTAAGAAATCTGTGCTCTGTAGTGCAGCTTTTTTAATGGAGACACTTAGCGGCTTTTCACTTATATTGGATGAAGAAGAACAAGGAGACACCTCTGACGAAGCTGCGTAATTGATTTCATTAATTTCTTCAGAATTTGCCCATCTGCTCATCCTGATCTGGTCCAATTCAGCTGCCACCTCCATCATGGAAGGCCTCGTGTCCCTGTGGAATGCAAGACATCTAAATGCCAACTCGGCTACCTTATGCACAGAAGAAATTGTCCAAGCATCAGAATGAGGCTCTAGATATGGATCTATGATCTCATCTAACCGCCCCTTGCCAATCCTGTCAGAGGCAAGAGCAGCCAAATTTACTTCGTTTTGGTGCCTGGAAAAGTCCACTACTTTCAATGCTGTTATGATCTCTACAAGTACTACTCCAAAGCTGTATACATCACTTTTGTCTGAAAGATGGAAATTCTGATGATACTGTGGATCAAGATATCCTGGAGTGCCTTGTGGAGCTGTTGAAATGTGGGATATTTCTGTCTTGCCAAGTCTAGACAGGCCAAAATCTGCAACTTTGGACCTGAAGTTGTAATCCAAGAGTATGTTGCTGGACTTGATGTCTCTGTGATATATAGGAGGGTTGATGGCAGAGTGAAGATGGGCTATGGCTTGTGCAGTTTCTGTGGCAATTGTGAGGCGCACTGGCCAGGAAAGTCCATCCCCTCTTTCTCTTTGTAAGTGTTGGCACAATGTTCCATTTGGCATGAATTCATAGACAAGGATTTGTTCACCATTTTCTATGGAACAACCCAAGAGGCGGACGAGATTGGGGTGGCTCACAGATGACAAGAGCTTTATCTCATTTATGACTTGCTCAATGCTGTCAGTGTCTCTTTGTTTGATCCTTTTAATGGCAACCCATGAATCGTTATTGTGGAGCTTTCCTGCATAAACCGTGCCGAAGGCCCCAGTTCCAAGCCTTTGTTTCTCAGCAAAGCCGTTTGTGGCCTTTTCGATTTCTTTGTAGGGATAGATGGGGACGCTGACTCCTGTAGCTTCAGACAGGCGGCGGATTTTGCCGCTTCTGGCTTTTGTATAGGGTCGCCTTCGAATAAAGCAGCACGCTAGACAGAGACTTACCATAAAAACTCCAGCAACGCTGCCTGTGAAGGAGAACTCTCAATTTAGCAATCCTAATTTATCAAGTGAAAATTAATTTTTCCATTGTGTACAATGTATGGTTTATTCTTGTTACCGGTGTGATGGCAGCCTTCAATTCATAGTTAACCGAGGGAAGATGGGTATCAGAATTTTTAATATAAATTTCGGATAAAAAACAGTTGGTTCTGAATCACCAGGCATTCTACTTATTTTCTTTCTGTATTTTTATTAACCTTGTGAAAGAGATTTCGTTACAGATTTTTTTTTTTTTAAAGAACTTTACTATTTGTGTTTTTCTTGATATTGGTGAAATATAAAATTACCTCCAATTAAAATAGCAGTTTTAAATTTTCCTCCGCACCGGCCCGTGATAAATTTTGCAGGGTTGCAATCTGAAGATGCTGTTCACATAACAAAAATCATAAAAGAGAAACAGTCAGAATTTATTCAGTACATTTGATATTTGATATTTTATACAGTTACAACCATCTTGGATTCGTCGTATCCATACTATTAAGCCAGCAAGGGAACAATTGAGTATTGACTTCGAGCAGAAAATATAAATCAACACATCTACTTCGGGCTTCACGAACCCACCTAACCTCAACAGTAAAAATGGCATATTTGAATCAGATTAAATGTCTAATGTATCAGAACTTTCTTCTCATATTTTATATATCAAATTTTTCGACAAAATTGAACTCTYTCACACCAACTACGAAATTGAAACCCCTAGGTGATGCTACTATTTTTTTGACMTGATCAGCATGTCAATTCATCTCCAACTCTTCGTCTATATATAGGCTAAGCTTTCTTCTAATACTTTATAAGATATCAAGCAAGAGCCACTTATTTTTAGCACCAAGAATGAGACACCTATCTAGAGACGTGCGTGTGTTGACTTGGTTAGTTGCATTATTAAGAAGAATCGGAACTCGGAAGTATGACTCTGGATGTTTTACCTAAAATCTCATTTCAACTATCTTGGCAGGCCTGCAAGGGGCCACTGCTAACATATATTACGATATCATATAGCCGGACAATAAAATTTCTCTATAAACTAGTACATAATGGAAGTAGGGTCCCCCAGACGCGGTAGGTGAAACTACTGATTGCTGTAGAATCTACACTCGACTGATGCTTATGTTTTGGTCATGCAAAGACAAAATCGAAAAGAAAAGAAAAGGCCATTTCGTCCAGCGCATGATAACAGGCCACCCTAGTGCTACTGCTAATTGATTGGGTTAGATTTGACTGTTACTGGCCCTCAACTCGAGGGCAACAGGGAGAATGGTCCTATAAGGTCCACCAAGGCACTAGCTTTACTTTTTGCCCCAACAAAAGGCCATTCACCATGGTAGTCATTTAACATTTTCCCATTGCTAGATGCTTGGTAAAGTAAGAGAACTTCATTGCAGTATGCACATTAATTTAATGTGTAAAATTGTGCCACTTTTATACCGTTATTTAGAAAGACTTTATTGGTCAAATGAAGTCTCAGAGGTGTTTCATGTGAGCGGAGACTATTGAGTTGGAGTCTTGTGTTTGTTATTATATCATTCATTTTCTTCGGATACACATAAAATACTTCACAATAGATATAAA
This sequence comes from Bursera palmeri, assembly GCA_026225775.1. Taxonomy (NCBI): domain Eukaryota; kingdom Viridiplantae; phylum Streptophyta; class Magnoliopsida; order Sapindales; family Burseraceae; genus Bursera; species Bursera palmeri. The sequence goes on from JANKKB010010979.1 coordinate 10,735, forward strand.
CTTAAGCAAATTAAAGTTGAATTATTTCCTGATCCTGGGACTGTGAGAAGAATAAGAATAATTTGATTCTCAATTATCAGCTTCGATTACTGTAATAGATCATGTACTAACAATGCGGCGTGGTTAGTTGATTAACCCCAAAATTAACGCTACAAAATTGAGGACATAATGATGAGGTAAGTAATTATTAAAATAAAACCCTAATAAATCAGAATTTACTGACCTTTATGGCAGCCACCGCTTGCACGATACCCATCTCCTAGAAAACCTTCTCTGCACTGGCACCGAAATCCTTGCTTTCCATCAGGTGATACGATTTTATCGCAATTGGCATTTTTAGAACAGTTGCTGCACCATCCTTCTAGCCACCACTCCAGCTCAACCACTTGAACATCTAATGACACTCCTGATCGATTAGACCGCAGATCCACTGTCACTGATATGGACGACGAAAGATACTTGCACTGTTGCCTTCTAACGTTATAATAATTAAGAAACCCACTATATTTCTCCTCCGAATAACAACTCATATTTCTGCTATCATTTGTGTCACACTTGATTGACTGGAACTGAGTCCGGACGTCGATGGAAGGTATCTTGCATGTAGTAACCGATGAGTTGCAGTCATTTAACAGTATCGCATTCCTTGCGGTTGGTGCGTAGTTGCGGCCGAAGAGTTGCTGAAGGGTTTGGATTGAACGCGTACATGCGGGTTCGATGATGACTCTTATGTTACGGTTGTTCATTGATTGGACTGGGAATTGACCAATAAAAAACTGATCACCATTTGAACTGCAATTCAGATGAATATGGCAACCAGTAGAGAACCCAAATGGATAAGGGGCGTGGTAGTTGCCGCAGTCTCTATCACACCTGCCAGATGCATGAGCTGTGAATAGCGGAAAAATCAAGATTTTCAAGAAGAAGAGAATCGATACTTTCAGGGTCATGTTGCAATGTTATAAATTCAGAAACGGGTAAAAAGAGAGAAGGAATAAGGAGTATATAGTTCAACAATAATAGTATTCACGGGTTAAAGAGGTTGAAAATCATGACTATGATTCAAATGATTGAAAGAGAGGTTTCTTGACAAGATAAGAATGAATATGTGTGTGTGAAACTGAGACTGCTACTCCAGGAACATTGAATATTTATTTGTGATATTTTGTATGCATTAAAGCGGATTATGAATATGAAGAAGAGAAAAGCGAGTGAAGTCTAAATTGCTTGATTTGAATGAATTTTTTGGCGTGACATTGAATGGTACTGTTTTGTGAAAAAGATCGTGAACAACTATGGAATCTATTAAAACCGAGAAAGAAGCAATTACTATCTTTATTTTTCTTTTCACACCTATCATCTTCTTTCTTTCTGTACATCAAATTAAGTAATTGAAATTTTCTTCAAATAACATCGTCTGAACTTTGACCTGCTTATTTGTTCGTTAACTATTTGTTTTGCCAGGAGATTCGTTATACCTGTTCGTCATATAGGGACAAGACTACGGATACGCTCGATCAATAATTTCATTAACATGGTGTCGGTTTGAATGTTTAATTTGCCACCAAGACATTGAATATTGAAACAAAATGGCCTTTTTGCTTTATTAAAAAACCAGATTATTCTAAAGACGCAAGCAAAACTCTTAGTTTATTGAAGCAATTTGCATAGTGTTCTATCATCATTTAATTGTCAACAAATCAAGTTAATGGGGTTTGGTATAAACATGGGACCGAGGCGGAGCCCGGTAGCAGAATGATGAATTTTCAATGGCATCTAACAAATCGGTGTAATTAGGATGGACTCATGAAACATGGGAAACAGTATGATTTTGCTTTGCCTGGCGAAGTGGCGTTACTAAATTATGTTGCGATATTAAAGTCAGACTTACAGACAGGGTGCCGGGTGCGTGGAGGATGAGTGTTTTAAGCCGTGTGCTACTCTCCTTTCTTTATTTAATAGTGTTTGAAAATAATGATTGACTGTAATTATTGTTGTAGTCGCTTTCTTTCAACCTCCTTGACCTTGGATTATGTTAATCCTTTCAATTTATTTTTAATTAAATCCCATTAAACCAGAGCCATAGGAAAAGTTAATAAGTGATTATGATGCCTGCCTTGCCCTAAAGCCTGAATTTGGGGACTTAGGCCGCCATCAAGTCAGCGTGCAATTTTTTATCATCTTACCATCCCTTCTGCTTCACTCTTCTTTCTGGTGACAAAATCGGAAAAGCTAACCACAGCAAAAGATTAATACCAACTAGAGAAATATATATATCTTAAATGGGGGGTTATTAAATCATTGATTTCGCAGTTAAAGTCAAGAACTTCGATCACTCAACGCAACCCCTTACGACTATTGTCACCTACTTCAATAGCAGGTGATTCACAAGTCACAATTCAATTTCCCCTGGGGCTGTGCAAAAGATTTCAAAAGCTGGTTATAAAATTAAAAAATTGAAAGCTTGTGTGAACTAAATATGTGGGGTAATCATGTAAAGCAAAGTTGATTGAATTGACGTGCCATTACGACAAGTTTGAAACCGGATTTTGAGGCGTGAAAGCTAAAAAGATCAGTAAAGGTCCAGTAAGAATAGTCCACGACCTTTGATTCAAAAATGAACATATCGTAATGCACACTCAATCCCTGCTGTGTTGGAAGTGAAAGTTCATTTGGCTGTGATGAGTTCCATTTTCCTGCAAAGTTCGAAACTACTGTAGTTTTCCTATATACTTTCCTTTGTTCTCTTTTTCTTTTTAATGATTGATATAAGTTAACATTTATGAACCATGATCTTGATCCCACCACTCTTACAATCATCTTTGAACCATGATCCCGATCCCACCACTCTTACGATCATCTTTGTTATATACAAGATTATTACACCGATTTCATATTATAACAGTAATTTTCAATATTGTTTATGAAAAACCGAATAACAAGCCGTTCTAATGCATAAATTATAACTTACTTACTTTTTTTTAACACATTAATGTGGATGACAAATTTTAAGTCTTCAGTCATTTAATATTGCTTCAAATAATGAACAATCCCCGATATATTAAACGAAAGACAAAATACGAAATTTGGAACTTAAATTTTAATTACTTGGCAAATGATCATATATTGTATAATATTTATTGGGGTAGGATCAGGAGACACAAATTCAAACACAAATTTGTATACAAATTATAAACTATTAGATTATATGAAAATCGATGGTTCAGATTACTCATGAGCCTTCAAACATTTAATGCAATATTCTCTTATCCTAATTCTCTCTCAAAGTATTAAATGTTTTGTCTCCTCTCATAATTCTCTTTCATCTCATTTTTTTTTCATATTTCATTTAAAAAAATATATATATATATGGAATCATAAATTAAATTATTAAAAAAATCAACAATCACAAATTATATTATTTTGTTTATAAATAWTTTTTATAAAATCATTTATTTTTAAAATAAAACAGGGTTATTTTACGAGTCTGATAAAATTTATGATTTTATAAATAGACTCGTAAAATTATTTATTAGACTCATAAAATAGCCCTTTTGATTTTAAAAATAAATGATTTTATAAGAATTATTTATAAATAAAAGAATATAATTTGTGATTGTTGATTTTTTGTGAAAAACTATTTAATAATTTAATTTATGATTCCATATATATATATATATTTAAATAAAATATGAAATAAAAATGAGATGAAAGAGAATTAGGAGAGGAGATAAAATATTTAATACCTGGAAAGAGAATTAAGATAAGAGAATATTGCATTAAATGTTTGAAGGCTCATAAGTACTCTGAACTATCGATTTTCATATAATCTAATAATTTATAATTTATATATAAATTTATATTTAAATTTATGTCTTCTGATTCTGCCTCATATTTATTAGACACTTAAATATTAAATATTAAAGTTTAAATTCATTAATGGGGAGGTTAAATTGAGACTAAGGACCCTTATAGACCCAAACCCAAACAAGAATAAGGAGACCCAGTCGGTCATGAAAGTCATCCATCACCAAGCCCAAAGAGGCCCCATTACTCTATCTTTAAATTTGCTTTAAATTTCTTGTGTGGGAAGAAAGAGTTGAAAATTCGCACTTATCCCCTTTGCCTTTGGTTTAATATATTCTCAACGCACTTTCAGATAATAAGTAATTATATGCGTTTTGTATTTGGAAAATTAGGGGATCCGATAAGGATTTGTTCTTTTGATTGAAAATTAGGATGAAAAAGCATCATATATATTCTCATAGTTTAATAACACCACTTTGCACCTTTCCACTATTAATCAATGGCAAAAGATTCCACGTTAATCAAGATGCTGGTGATGGTGGTATATGGATATGGTTATGGTTACAGTAAATGTTAGTAATGCATGGATCATAGTTACATGGTGGTGGTAGCCGGCCTAGTAGGCAATGAATGAAATTCTAAGTTTGGCTGATGAAATGGAAGTACAATTATAATTACCCAAATTCCATCTGGGCTTTCACATCCTTCTTTCGTGATTGTGGTAAAGATGTAACCTTTAGAAGATTGAGTTGTTCATTAACTATCATCAGAGATAGAATATTAATTACAGAGTTAATTTGCTGAAGAATTAATGGTGACAGATACTACAAGTGTCCTGATAATGGTGAAGAATTATGATAAACCTCCACTTAACTATTAAAGTGCAACTGTATATCTCAGTCCACGGCAAAGAGAAAAATTACAGGCTAAAAGAAAATACGAATCCAAGCTACATAATTTTTACATAATTAGTTCGCAAAAACAAACAAAAAATCTATTTAGTAGAAAATAGCAACTGCAGCCGCTACCGCAGTACATTCCTATGGCGTGTAACACAAGCAGTTAAAGCCGCTGCATCTAAGGGGCAGCGAAAGCATCATCCACCCACTTCTTCTCACCGTCGGAGACCTTGTCAGTGGTACTGGTAACGGAGGAGGGCCAGTTAAGGAGACCTTGCAGAGCGTTTCTAACCTTATTCATGCGCTTCCGATGACGAATACGCCTCAAAACCACTTCTTTGTCAAGTGTCTGTGACGTGTGAGTAGGTCTTAGGTAGAGATGGCTTGTGATTGAGTTGGGGTTTTCTGGGTCGTCTTGATCTTCAGTAGAGTTTGAGTTAGGGAGGTTCTCCTCAGCTTCTGAGGTTGTTGGTTGGTTTTTGGTGATCAAGGTACTCATGGTTGTAGTAGCTTGCTTGCTAGTAATGAAGAAAGAGACAATAAGATTGGGTTAACAAGATGTAAGAGTGTGTGCGAGTGAGATCTTGTCTCATATTTATAGCTATTCTATAGATAACAAGAATATTGATGCGGGCAAATTGGTCGGTTTGGTGGGTTCGAGGTCGCCTTGGAAATGGTAATTAAATTCGAGTAGCAGATTCCATAGTTTTTCAGAACGTCGGTGACCCACTTTCCAGGCTTTTTCCTTGTCCATTCTCTGCCTTATTACTAGTTATTACACCACCACATTCTCTCAGACGGCACAGAATGTGAGATACGCAGTAGCCAACTTAAGATATATCATATCCCTGTCGTTTCTAAAGATGAAGAGATCTTCAAAAGAAACAAATAACTGCTTGTCGTGGATCGGGTCTCATTGTTGACAGCCCACATTGATTATATTAGCGACTTTATCCTTTGGTTAGTAGGCCTGTCTTCTTTTGGGCTTCACCAAATTGGGCTATCTTCTGTTTGGGCTTCTTACCCTGAACTGAAAATGGATTGAGATGGGTTTCAATAATATGATTGATGGTTATAAAATATCTTCATTCTATTTTTTGAGAGCTGTGGAGACAAGGACCTTATTGTGACAAATCACATTTTCTCCTTTCAAACATCCTTAATTTATTTATATACGATTACGATGTCCTCGTTAATGGGCCACAATTGCCAACCAGGGAATCGATGTACACAAAACCCCGAAGTCATGCTTTTGACGCACTGCACGTTACGTGGCAATTAAACAGTGGTCTGTTATATGGAGCCGAACGGAACCTACGTGGGCTACCAGGTGGCAGAAACCCAGTATCGGAACTCAACGAAAAAGACAGGAAAACAACCACTTCGGCGATATCCTTACGAGGCTCCAATTAATATCAATACAGTCCTAAGTGGCGGTGCCTTGCGCATGATACCACTGACCATGACGAAGCTGCCTTGTTATGGCCTTGGCGAAACCAACAACAGATTTTTGGTTGGGCTTTAGTGGTCTGGTCATACTTATTTGCTTTTGCTGCACGTATATATATATATGATGGTTTGAAGTTTCTTTTTATCATGAAGAATTAATCAAGAAGAAAAAGAAATTTAACTTATTAATTCTCTCTTTTTTTCTTGCGACGTTTAAGTGGTCTAATGATTTTTACCTGTCGTAGTATATGAATGCCGTTGGGATTCAGCAACTCTGGTTTCTGATCCACGTTTTAGTCTGAAACTGCAATTTGTTGTTTAGCCCAAAGCCACCAAAACTGGAGAATTGGATTACATGCCAAATGAGAAGCTAGCTGGCTAGCTGGAGATCTATCACTCTCAGAGTGCTCTGATCCTCACATTATGAGTAGCAAGTAGGGGTAGGGCAGCAACCGGCCTCATTTGTCCAGTGCAAAAATCAATCCTGGTTCAACGGACACTCATCGTGGCAATGCTTTGTAATGTCTGGTTCAGTGCACTTCCTTCTCTACCGGTGCCACTCTTCGAGGAAAATCTTTTTTCCTCTCTCCTTTGTGCAGCGAGAGAGAAACTAAATGCATGTTACAAGTGAGCACATGAAAAGAATTGTAAATTATTTCTTCAACTGGATATTTTCCGGACGGTTTTTATCTACGTTTTACTTTGATATATTCTTGGACTATTTTTGGCAAAATGCATTCATAACATTAAACGCTACATTTCTTTATGCTTTTTCTTTGACGTCTTCTCGATTGGAGCAATTTAGCAAACTCTGTCTTTATCTAAATTATTGAAAACAAAATCCAAACGGCCTCCACAGAGAGCAAAGCTGGCAGTGCATGATTGGAGATTTGAAACCCACGCGCTCTTGGGATTTGTTTCATAATCCAAAGAGGGCATTAAAAAACGAAGAAAAGCATCCAAAAATAGATTTAGAAAAGCAAAGAAACAACCATTCAAAAATAACAGCCAGCCATGGCAACAGCAACTAATAAAACTAACAAGCACGTTATCAATAGAAATCTATCTTATTATAGGTAATTACAGATGTTTCAAACACGTGTCAGCATCGTACGGTGAATAACTCACAAAAGCGTTTGTATTTATATATATATATACACAACTCCCTTTCTCCTCTCCCGCCTTTAGCTCTTTCATCCTAACCGCTGCCTCCGGTCCTGATCTAATTCCTCTCTTAATTTCTGACCTCCGTTCCTTCACAACCATTATTTCATTTCTCTCTTGTTAAATAATATTTTCTTTTCATACTTTTATTTGAATTCTTATTATTATTATTTTTTTCTTGGTTTGGAATGAGAGACGGAGGAGGAAACACAGTGATGGCTGAGTATAATGGTATCCCAAGATCCAAATGTGGCAGCATTTTGCCCTCAGATCCAAATCTTTCTTCATCTACACCTAATGACGATGATTTTGGCGTCCGCTCCAGCAGTGCCTCGGCCGTCACGAGTCCGTCGTCTTGCAACACGAGCAGGATTAGCTGCGAGGGTTCACCCATGACCATGTCGCCTTGGAACCAAACCTCAGCTTTTAGCGACTCTCAGTGGTCCCAATTTGAGGAAAACCTTCCACCCAATGGTCTCATCGGCTCAATTATACGTGAAGAAGGCCATATTTACTCCCTGGCTGCTACCAAGGAACTCTTGTACACGGGCTCTGATAGCAAGAACATTCGTGTTTGGAAAAATCTCCAAGAGTTTTGTGGCTTCAAAGCAAGCAGTGGTCTTGTTAAAGCCATTGTTATCTCTGGTGAAAAGATTTTTACAGGTCACCAAGACGGTAAGATTCGTGTATGGAAAGTCTCGCCAAAGGACCAAAGTGTCCACAAGCGGGCAGGGACATTACCTACTTTGAAGGACATATTCAAGAACTCCATCAACCCAAGCAATTACGTTGAAGTGAGACGAAACCGTACTGCTCTCTGGATTAAGCACTCGGATGCAGTGTCCTGTTTGAGCTTGGATCAAGAAAATGGATTCTTATATTCGGCCTCCTGGGACAGAACCTTCAAAGTTTGGAGAACCTCAGACTCGAAATGCCTGGAGTCAGTCACCGCTCACGATGACGCCGTTAACTCAGTCATTTCCAGCTCTGATGGTCTGGTCTTCACTGGCTCAGCTGACGGCACCGTTAAAGTGTGGAAAAGAGAACAACGCAGTAAAGGGACAAAGCACACGCACGCACAAACATTGTTAAAACAAGATTGTGCGGTGACAGCTTTGGCAGTGAACAACGCCAGTTCGACTGTTTACTGTGGGTCCAGTGATGGTCTAGTCAACTTTTGGGAACGTGAGAAGCATTTATCTCACGGTGGAATCCTTAAAGGCCACAAGCTAGCGGTTCTCTGCCTCGCAGCTGCAGGAAAGCTGGTGTTCAGCGGTTCAGCGGACAAGACCATCTGCGTGTGGAGGAGAGATGGGGCGATACACACGTGTCTCTCAGTACTGACGGGGCACACAGGGCCCGTGAAGTGCTTGGCTGTTGAGGAGGATCGTGAGTCTTCGACATCGAGTCGTGGTGGACAACGTTGGGTTGTGTATAGTGGGAGTCTCGACAAGTCTGTGAAGGTTTGGGGCGTCTCTGAGTCTGCTCCGGATATTCCAAAGATGCAGCACCAGCCCAGTACGAAATGTAATGATGGGAGCTAACGTAGCCGGGAAACGAGGTAGAATGCCAGGTTCATTGAGCTTTGAAGTATTTGTATGCCACGTGTCCTAATGATTACTATTGTCTAATGAAGTATAAGTAATTATGGAAGGGTATTGACACGTGGGATGGATGAAAATCTTTATTTATTGTTGGTTTGATGATGATATGTAAATGGGGTTAGAGACAGATGTAGTTTTTTATTTAATATGTTGGGTTGGGGTTTGCCTGACAAGCTGGGGAAAGCACTGGTTTTAATTATTATTTTTTCTTATATAAAGGTATATCTATAATATTGTTTCGAATTGTTTGGACTAGGATAACGAATGATTCATGATTGCCTACTCTACTCTTGACTTTCATAAACAAATGAAGCATGATCCTTTTTCTACTTCACAAGAATGCATTACGCCTTTCGAGATTGACTCAATTTACACTTCAATCCCAGAAAAACCAGTCCTTTGCTGCCCCTAACATAAGTAGGTATTGGAGTAGATTTGACGGAGAGAAGTATGGTGGAGCATGTACGGCGATCCACCTAGAGTCGGTTTACTCGAACAAACACGTACCACTTTTAAATATAGAATGGTAGGAGGGGAACTAGACCTTGTAGTCTACATGCTTGGCAGGAGAGCCAACAATTTTTCCTTCTGCAGCACGAATAATTTTGTTTGCCCATACAGGTTATTGACAATGACAGGGCACATGGTCATATATACACCATTTTTTATTTTTTAACAGGTCTAGTTTAGGAGAAAGAATGTTATCAAGGTTTAGCATCAATGTATAACACAGGGCACATGGTCATATATACACCATTTTTATTTTTTTAACAGGACTAGTTTAGGAGAAAGAATGTTATCAAGGTTTAGCATCAATGAATAACATGGGTGATGGGATTGGCTGTAAGCCTGCAAAGAATAATGCAGAGGATGCAAAACCATGAAGGATACTTTCATACCTTTCCTTTTTTAAGTAATTGTGCAAAAATGTTATCCTGTGACCCACTGTGATTTGTGAAAGTGAACGAATTGTACAAACATGTAAATGACACTTGTTGAAGGTTTATGATATAAAAATAATGATTTTTTACTTGCAAAAATATAATAATAAATGTCACAAATAGAATGAATCGTGTGATCATCGATGGAGGAGACTTGGATGTTTGCAGCAGAGGAAAGCAACTGCCAAGGAAGATTAGAAGAAATACTTAATGTGAAAGCCTACGAGAGTGGGTTCTCCTTCCTTCTTGTTGTGCGTGTGAGGTCAGGCCAGGCAAACGGCTACTTCTGTTACCGACAGACGTCAAGTCCAAAGCCAGAGGGATGAGTGCATCTCCTCCTTCAAGTATTCTAAGAACCTGAAAATGTTATAATAGCTATTTTTCAAATTCAAAATGGCTTTGCTGCAGGTGACAGAAATAACACAAAAACAAAGGAATTGAATGCAAAATAAATCAAAGTTTAGAGGGTATCGTGGCAACCTTTGACATGGGGGGTCTGGATTCTGGATCACGGCACAAGCACAAGAAAGCAGCACGGGCCATAGCGTGTAATTGATGAGTGAAGCTGTGGGCTTGTTCAGAGTACAAGTATGGGTCAATTAGACAATATATCTTTTCTAGGATAAGGCCTGGTTCTAATACGGCAAGAGGGTGGAACCACTCGGATAAGACGTGCTGTCCCTTATAACATTGCAACTCGCTAGTTCTCTGACCAGTCATTAGTTCTAATAAAACCACTCCAAATGCATACACATCCACCTTCTGGGTAGTTCTTCCACCATCGATATATTCTGGTGCAAGGTACCTGTATTTTTACATAATATTAATTCAACAAGATTTGAACGACAGACAAAAATTCATATGAAGAGTGCATTGGATTAAAAGGATTAATAAAAAAACAATTGGCTCATATACTCATGAACGGAGAAAGTACTAGCAGATGTATTCACGCAGGACGAAGTAATAAATACCCTGAAGTTCCAATGTCACGCTCCTCTGTATTTATAGTCCATTCAGAGTGCCATCTAGCAAGTCCAAAATCAGCAACCTACAGAACCAAAAAATATAACACAATTACAGGCCATGCATGCTCTGCGTTGTTACTCTTTTTAACCCAAGAATAATAGAATCATTCTCAAACTTTAATATAAACTTATGCTAATAATAAAGTCCAGAATTTAACTTAACATACCAGAGGCTCAAAATCATGAGTAAGGAGGATATTGTTAGGCCGCATGTCTCTATGCACTATACAACCAACTCTACAATCTTCGTGAAGATATCGTAACCCTCGTGCTGCTCCAATTGCTATCTTTAGCCGTGATTGCCAATCCAATGGGGTTCTTTTATTCACTGTCAATCACACAAGTGCATTCAACACGGAGTCAAATTCAAGGCAACAGATGCTAAATGAAAGCAGAGAACATCGAAAAGAAGGGATTAAAGCATATAATTCATAGGATCACACTCCACGAGCACAATACTCTTCTTGGAAATTAATAAAAAAGAATAGTGAAAGGGAATACCGTGTAAGTGGAAGTCCAAGGAACCATTGCATATATATTCATAAACCAAAATTCTACTCTTGCTGTCAATACAAAACCCAATCAGCAACACAACATTCCTATGTTGAGCACAGCTTAAAACCCGCACTTCCCTGCAGAAGTCAGCATCTGCCTGTGAACCATCAAATTTTAACAGCTTCACCGCAACCACCTGGCCATCTCTCAACACTCCTCTGTAAACAACTCCATAACCACCTTCAGCCAAGAAACTTATTTTCGAAAATCCATCTGTAGCTTCCTCTAACTCCTTATAGGAAAATCGTCTTGGAGGTTTTCCAAAAATCGGTGCCTTGTGTTGACATAGTGAGCATAATGGAGGAGGTATTGAGGATGTTCTACCTAAAGGAACTGCATCCCTTCTGCTTGAACTAATATTACGGCTTTGGTTCAACTCTAGTCTACCAGCTCTTGTGTCTTGATCAGACTGAATAAACTTGTCTAGCAATGTTCTGGAAGTCGGAGATCTACCTCTGTCAGTATCTCTAAGGTTTCGGGTGGGTGGCTTCTCATTGACCATGTTGTTTTGGGGAATCCAAAATAAACTCTTGCAATTACTAGCTAGAGATGGCGTTGACTTCTTTGACAGAGTGATCCTTTCTTTGTGTGAGTTTATTGCCATAAGTTGGTCATCCCTTTGGCTTTGATCATCTACCTGTGTGTAATATCCTTTATTCATTCCTTCAAAAAGAGGATTTTGTTCATAGACTAGGAAAAGCGACGTCATTGTATCAGAACTCGGCAATGAATCTAGTTGTGTTGTTCTTGAGTAAGAAGTTCTTGTTCCTTCTGGGCTGCCAATCGGAGTGCAGTTATTTATTTTTTGTGCTCGCAACGCTCCAGCATCTGTAACTGGTGAAGCGGCAGCAGACAGATATGGAGTTTGGTCTTCAATTGAGCTTTGCAAATTAAGCCTAAGGACTTTGGCTTGAGAATTTTTCATAACTACAATGTTGCAGTGAAGTTCCTCCAAGCAATGCTTCAGCTCAACCTTTAGTTTTCTGTTTCAGCAGAAAAATCACTGCAATTAAAAGCTTCCTCAACTTCTTTGATTTGACAAGTATACAGTAACATGTACAACCTATACATGATTTCATGGTTCATTGTTGATATGTAAAGCTTCTCAAATCCAAATTTGTTGTTGTATGACAAGGACGGTAAAATAGAGATAAATTGTAGTTTTCTAGTTCTAATACAAGCAGTTTTCGCTGTCACGATGTGCCAGTTAAGGTTGCAGAATAAGTTAGACATGGGAGTCTCATAGAGATGATGACTCAAAGAAGCTCATACCAAATACCAATTGCAATTTATGATTAATGATGATTCTGAAACAACTTGTCATTTTTTTTTTAAATCATTTTAAGTAGATTAAGACATTCTGGTAGGCAGCACAGACAAGCATCTATCTTTTTTGCCACTGTCAATCAGATTGGGAAACTCAAAGCCTGAATCAACTGACTAGTTATGAGATCAATGAAGACTAATATGTTAATCTAACAACATTATCGAAGCAACTTAATAACATTGAGCATAAATATTCAGGTAATTTCTATTCAACAGGCTTCGAGCATAAACTAGGCTAGTCCCTAGTGTGGTTATATTTTCTCGTGTACTTTAGATTGTGCTGATTAGAACCTGCAGCTGCACATTGTAGACTTGTAGTGCCACAGTTTGGACCATTTTGAGGACAACTGTGGTCAGCTGTTTGAACCCTCGGATTGGCCTGAATTTATTCCTTGCCTTCAGTTTCTTCTCATATATAAGTTAAATAAATCACATGAATGTTGCGTTGCATGTGCAGATTTAAAATAGCATTATAAGATAAATCTTTTATGGAATCACTAAAATTCACAAATAACACAAAGACAAACAGCCTACCAGCACATGCACATCAATATTAATAAAGTAGGCATTTCCAGTTAAGAATCTTAATCATTGGAAAAGTTCTTAAAGTGAAGAGATGATAAGACCAACCAACCCATTAAATTAATTTCAGAAAAAAGAAATAATACTTTTTTTACGTTTTATTACTTGTCCAGTACGACCCAGTTGGCTCCGTTGTTCCTTGCCTCAGTCGCCACTGCACTTCCAGGTGTACCCGATACCACCTTAATCCTCACCCTAACCTACATTCAGCAATCATTATTAGCTACGACTTCTACAATTCTTCAACCAGTTATTGCATTAAATTACTTTAAAAGATAAAGGTGCACCTCCAGTTATGTTCGTTGGCATTTGGCAAGGAAAATTAAGTAGAAAAAAAAATTACGGACGGCTTTGGAAAATTGAAATCATGTAAGATTTTCCCAATAATATGAAACAATGATGAAATGCAGATGCAGTAGTGAAGTGGGACAGCCCATGTTAAAGCGTCAATATTTTAGTGATCAATAATGTCTCCGAATTACAAGCAGTCCACAAGGTTCATTTCATGGGGTCTACCATTGATCTTCACAGAAACTTCTCGCACATGCCCTTAATAAGCTCTCCACTTATTTACTTAATTTGTTTGCATCTCACAAATAGATCTTAAAGCACTGTTTTCCATGAATCTTCCCTACTCTGACACGTCCATCAGTTGCATGCCAGTCAGTAGCCCCGGATCACAATAAACAAAATATTACACTACTCTCCTTTCCTTTCTTCCATATTAATATATCTTCGAAATTCACGCCAATAGCATATTCTAAAGATAGCCCCGTGTTAAAAAAAAAAAAAATTGGTACGTGGAAAATAATTGCTGTAGCTTGCTAGATTGAAGCTGTTTTCAAGTTTCAACTGGCCAAGACAACGTCGTTTTTACTCTAACCGGACAAATTGACCAAAAAGTGTATATGCAACTGTATATATGCCAGAAAAGGAAAAAAAGAACGTGGTAAATTCGAAACTAACCTCAACTTGGTTGTGTAATTGAAGTACCATTTGAGAGCACGACTCGGAGATTTGACAAATCCGATCCGGCAACTTTTCCGCGTGACTGCTCCTACAATCACCCGTAAACTTCGGAAACTTCCAGAATCTCCTACCTTGTAAACCACCGCACACGATACACGCATTAATCTAACATTTCAACGTCCTTCAAAGTTTTAGTACCTTAGGATTTGCAAGAATAACAGGATTACCGGTTTTTTCGGCTGGAAAGACGGCAAGCAAGGTTACACCGTCCCCGGGATGAACAACGTGAGTGAGAGCCCATGCTAACGCGGTTTTGGAGATCGCTTTCCCGGCTCTAACAGCGACCACCACTTTCTCCGTCACGGCATCGTTGGCACTTTGACTGGAGGTCGAGTCCGTTCTTTCCGGAAACATTAGAAAGAGAAGGGAGAATCTGAAGAGTTAACGGAAATGAAGTGGAGTTGTTTCGTTTCTAGTTATGGTGTTGAGCTAGCTTGCGTGAATAAGTGATCGTTTTCTTAAGCGGGATAAAATGAAGGCAAAATTGGAATTTGAAACCATGGTTAGTTGACTACGGTTAACTAGTACCGAGTATGATAGGGCGAGGGCCCATTTCTTTTATTTAGATGGAATTTGTCGTTTTAATCACAGTCCCATTGCTCAGCTTGAGACTATTAATTCATAAGATTTCAACAAGAAAAATGTGGTAGGTGTAAATGCCTCGTAGTAGGTCAGGGTTGGTTAAAAATAGCCACAATTAGTTGCAAATTTTAAAATCATAAATTAATATAATAATATTCAAGCATCGATCATTTGTACGCCGACAAGTGATAAGCCTTTGATGAGACCAAATATTTTAAATGAGTTTGGTATATCTTACTGTCAATTGGATAGATAAATCAAGATGCAATTATATATATGTTAAACGCCATTTATTCGGTGGAAGAGTATAGATAACGATACCGTTGATGATCAGTTAATTGGTTATCTTATACCTCTGGCTTTTAATAATTTTGCAATGATAGGTTTTGGTTTTTGTCTTGCATATAAAATTCAACTGCAATCTTGACTTCAAAGTGGGTCGGAATAGGCGCAATCAACTGTGTGTTAGGGCAGGCCAAGGAATGGATGGGAGGGACCAGCTTCGAACTCAGCTAAGGGTTCCCTGGCAACGAGGTGAACAAGCTATATATATATATATATACAACAACGACAGTGAGGACAGTGATGCATGGAGGGCAATGGATAGCAGATATCTTGGGATAAAGACTAATCATATGTATTAGATATTGGGCAAGGAGAAGCAATTTTTGGTCACCACAGGCAGCATGTGAAGATAGTAATGAGTAATTGATAGTCAATTCTAGGTATCTAGCTGGCTAACTCTCCCTGCTGGGTGTCTGGGACCGCGTTCGGGTTGATGAAAACAATGAGGTTTGTGGACCATTTTAGGTCTGTTTTCATGCCTACACAACTTACC
>JANKKB010010998.1:0-17123 GCA_026225775.1 Bursera palmeri
ATATATATATATATATATATATATATATATATATATATATATATAAGAAACGAAAAGTTGTATTAGATAATTGGAGGAAAAAATTACAAATGTGGACCAGTAGACCACAATAAAAATATAGCGTTAACGAAAGATATCCACCCTACACAAAGACAACACCAAAATACACCTGTCAAGAATCCATAAATTCCCAACCCCTTCTTACCAAACAGAAGGAAACTATACAAAATTAAGCCACCTATCCTTCCCAATTAAGATGAATAAAGAAAAAGAACTATCATGAAAGTCCTTTGAAACCAAAGCTCAAAGGGACGCATTGAGAAAAATTCCGTCCCATAACTATCATTGTTCTCTTCTTTTCCTCGCTAAAAAATACACTTACTCTTTCATGCCAATGAACCCAAAAGAGAGCCAAAACAGCACACTTCCATACAGTACACATCAAAAATAGATTTTCTCAGACTGAAGCTTAAATTTTGGATAAAATATTAGTTATCAAAGAAAACAAAGTCTTTGCATATGCGCATAGCAAAAGCTCTAATGAATTAAATGAAGAGATGAAACAACACCAAAAATAGATAAAACTATCCCTTCAAACTTGCATTGAACCATAAACTGAAACCCTGATGTGTCCAAAAGAATTATGCTTCCAAAAATGCATACAGTGCTGAAATGAGAAGGGACGATAAAGGACAGGCTTAACATGATAAAACTGATGAATGAAGTTAGAACAAATCCCAGACTTCGATAAGTCTATCAAATAGGAGCCTAATAAATACTGCATCAACAAAAGAGTTGGGGAAAAGTCTATAAACCGAACTAAAACGTTGTATTTAAAAAGTTAGTAAGAACATATCAAAACCAAAACAGACTCTATCTAATTGCTTCATCATTTTGAGTGAAGAAAGAGAAATTCAGGATTACAGATTAAACAAGACAGTAGAAGAAACAAGAAGAGTTGAAAAATAAATAAATAAGCAACCCTGTTGATCAAGAGTAGCCATTGCAAGGAGCTTTTCATCAGTATATGAACCCACTTGTAACTTTATAAAACATATCCAGATGAAGTAGGAATATTTACATTACAAATTCAGCAAAAGACCGTAAGTTTCTTATCTTTTTCAGGCCTCCAGCCAGTAAGTAATGTAAGATTTCTCACAATAACATTTAGTATAGGCAGAAAAATCAAAAGACATAATGGAAAGTAACTAGAGCATAAAAAGAAGCAATTCAAAGTAAAGATCTTGTGTTATTATCAATGAAAGAAAAATAATATTTGATGCATATTTCAAAATGTTCAGCAAATTCTTATTGCTCCACTTTTAGCAAGCATCAGATGAAACACACTCTTATGCATATATCTGTAGCATCTGGTCATTGTAAATGAGCTTAACTGCTAGATGAATTAATTAACATGGCAAACATACTCAGCAGAATGATGCAAAACAAATTCAAGGGCAATATTTGCAAACAGATGCTCAACCCCACACCTAGGAAGGGCCAAAACTGCATGTATAAACTTGTACAAGACTTGAGAGAAATAAACATATTATTGTGTAATAATAACAAATAAAAAAGAGAAATTTCTCAATTCAACAAACTACTGAATAAAATAGGTTTCCAACGTTTGGATAAATAAAAAAGAAAGGGGTATAAGCAGCCAATGTTAACCAAAAATAGACAAATGTGATACTTGCATAATAACAAGCATAATCATTATCTTTAGGGTGAGGGGAAGAGTTACTACTTCAGAAACTGCAGATAGATATGAAGAATGCACCAATTTCAATTTTTTCTGGAAACATCACAACAATGAGTAGCTATACAAACTTATTATCCAACAAAGATAATAGAGGCCATCCAAAATATGCCCTCCACCAGTTATCATCTTTGTCTTCAGATCTGAAACAATTCGAAGGTTAAATTTCACAGGATTCTTTAGTATCAACTGATTTCAACCTTATGAGTGCAAAAACATTTGATAGAGAGGTTGATAACTCTTTTTGCAAAAAGAGCAAACTTAACACAATTGAGTGCCACAATTAGCCAGAAGTACAGATGGTTTAGGGTATGAAGAACGTAAAATACTGGTCATTAAAAAGTTTAATTAGAAGTGCTAGCCCTCAGAAGAGAAAAGATAGCCAAGACCCTGTGGACAAATGCAGTAATGGCTCATCTTTGGGTGACTCGACACAAAAAATAAAAAAATAAAAAAATAAAATAAATTAGAGGGAAAACAGGAGAAGTCAGCAACTTATAGGACAGTACTCATATTCTAGCATATTTATGGACCTCAGTTTGTAAAGAATTTAAAAGATTCTTCCCTATTTTCTACTCAGCTCTATAGGGAAGGCGTATTAGATAGGGGAATTTTTTTTTTTTTTAAATATAAGGCATAAAAAAATTTACTGAAAATAACTTCGACAACGAAGAACAAAAGAGCGAACCAGAAAACCTCTGAAACTAAGACAAAAGATACAAAAAACCAACTACTTCACTACAAGTAGATGACCACCCAATCCCACTAAACAAGGGAAGTTTCTGTAGTAAAGACCAGTCACATGTCTATAAGGGCCTAGGTAGAATAAGCACCCTACAGAATGAGTTTTAGGAAATAATGCTATGTAGTTTAAACTGACTAGGAATATAAAATAGAGAAGGCATAAACCTTAGTGAAAATCATGCTGTAAACCATAGAATTTGTATCTGAGACTTCCTTTTTTCAGATAAATTCGAAGCTGGCAATTTCTAGTCCCAAACGTTTTATTCAATGCCATTGCGTAGAATGGGATTAATGTTTTTATAGTCAACAACCTAGAATGTATTCTTGAAGATAATAGAGTAAAATAAAATGTACATAAGTCCACATGTAAAACACCAACTGATATTGTAAAGATAACACATTACTCTTTCTCCCTTGTTTTAGACCTGGAAAAGCTCAATATCAGATCAAGCAATAAAGATTATAAAAATAACACTCCTTTTAACAGCAACTGCAATTGTAACTTCCCATGATTACATGCACCAACTTATTTAGACCAGTAAAGTTAAAGATAAATTTAGATTTACGCAGAACTTGGCCTTGTCTCTATATAACACCAAACAATTACACTGCCTATTCCACTATTGCTCCCACGAAACACTGTTACCATCGGAGCATCATGTAGCCAGTGAATTCTCTGTACTTGGAAGTACAGTCCACAAACCATTACGAACATTATAAAAAATTTAGGGGTGGATGAAATATATGTTCAAGGTGGTGTCAAAGTTCTTAATGGATGAAGTCAAACAATCCAACACGAAGATTACATACTTGGTCAAGAATTTAGCCACTGACGTTCATAACAGATCAACCAAGTCAATCAATCCAACTAAAAGATTAAATACATAGTTCACACAAGATCATTGTTACCCAAAAAAATAATAATAATTGATTCACTACATCATAGTGCTCTTCTGCATGCATTATCAGATTTTGTACGTAATGAAGGACACAAGAAGAGTACAATCAGCTCTTTTTATACTTTTCCTAGCAGGCAAACTAAAAGGCGCACTTAAAGCCTTAAAGTTTCTTCTTTATTGGACAGATATGCAGCATTTATTTCACATGTGGTTCAAAATTTAACATAATTTTATATATGTAGACACAAACATACCCAAATCTATATAAGCAAGAGCAACAATGCTCTCCAGTTCCATGCATTAGTTTAGAACTTGGCACTTTAATGTCTGTCCGCTTCGTCATTCTCATTAAAGACAAGACAGGCTACCGAATTTTCATTATAAGCACATATCTCGTCTTGACTTAAGGAAAGCAGTATCACGTGCAAGATTCTTTTAAAAAAAAAAAAAAAAATTTAAACAGAAACCCTTAACATTGCCCGACCAGAAGCACTATTGGAAGACTTGATCAATTTAGATGGACCAAGCTGTTCACCTCTTGAAAAAGGTCATAAAACTAAACCAACAAATTTAGGTTAATGCACAGGATTCCTATTAAATAGAAAAAGAGTGCATGGAATTCATATCTGAAGTTTTTACAAATAGTACCGTTCTTTTAACTTGGATAAATAATTTACATTTTTTCATACTAACAAATTTGTTCTCTTTCAAGGTTTTCAGTTCATCCTAAGAAGTATATAAAATATAGTTGTCCATATTATATGCATGGTGCTAAGTGTTTCAAAAGGTTTATCTCTGATTAAGATGTTCATTTGGTAAAACATGCAGCAAAAGGGTAGAAGAGATAAACAATGCCCTCTTAATGTTTTCTATACACATAAATTTAAAGTCGAGACACTCAAGAAAACCAATTAGATATGTGATTCATTCTTTCTTTTAATATTAACTTAAAATAGCATTTGGTGAAAGAAAAATACCCACTATAATTCAACTCGCCATGGCTTACAAGATCTAAAGATATTAGAGGTTACTTTTGCCAAAGATAGATCAAACCACCCTGTCTATCAATCCAGTGATTAATATGAAAAATAGCACTTCAACCTAAAACAACCAATAGAAACTCTTTTTCCCCATAAACAACATAGATTGCATTAGAATACTGCAGCAATATTCAAAAAACTAAACTAAGTACATATACACGTAAAGTGCACACACACATGCACAGAGAGAGAAAGAGAGAAATATTCTGAAAGGAAAAAGCCTACCTCATAAATGCACAAGTCAGACATTCCTCCGAGGTCTCTATCCACCACTAAAGACACATATAACTGTCTGATCCAACGTCATGTTTATGCCACAAAATGTATCTCCGACCGTGTTTCTGAACTGGAAACCAAACAATTAAAAGTAAAGAAGAATAAAGTCCTACTCAAGTCACAGAAAACCTAAAAATCTACATGGTATTAGAAAAACAATAAATGATTCATAATAAAATTACAGGGGGGAAAAAAAAGTCCCATTTAGGTTGTTTCGATATCAAAGAATAGTAATAAAACGGAGATCAATAAAGTTAAGTAGAACAACTGAACTCACTTTAAGAAAACTTTATTGCTTCAGCACCAATATATAATTAAATTCTTTTGGGGGGAAAGGAAAAACTAATCCTCCATGCTGTTCGTTTGCTCTCTTCATCAACCAACTCCTCTTTTTCTTTTCCTAACTTATTTTTTGTGAAGCATGAATCAAATCTCAATTACTCGAGAAGTAAGGCAATTCAAATTCACATACCCAAGCTCTTTACAAAATGTATCTAATAAAACTAGTTGTAGTCGGTACCAACTTTGTCTTAGGGCTATAATTAGTATTAAGAGTAACAACGTAGCCCATGGATGACCTAAACCATTACTCTCTCTCAAGTGAATTGATAATTAATGAGGCTGGGAAATTTATTTTTCCCTGTTGCTTTTTTATTTTCAAAGGACATATACAGCAATGGAAATCTTAATTAAGATAAATATTTCATTTGTCACAATTTAAGTGGATATTTTCCATCATCCCAAATAATTAACTACTAATATGTTGTTATTGGGTTTCTGTACCTACCTGTTCCAGAATAAAGCAAGATATATATACGAGAGATATCTAAAAACTTTTTGCCTTCAATAGAAATAGCTCAACCACTCCACAATGTTACAACAAATATAAAAGTAAAAAAAAAAAACTACAGCATCAAGACTACAAAGTTTCAGCTTCAAATACTCAAAAAAGAAATTTTCCTTAAAAAGATGGATTACATAAGTTTTAGCTCCTTATATCCCACTCAAATAGCTTATGATGAGTGTTACTCACATTCAGCTTTTTCATACTTTAATAGTGAAGATGTAAGATTCAACACAATGCAACCTCTAAAGAGATACTATTCTCTTTCCCTCATAGAATAATAATGCTTTTACTCTCTCTGTATATCCCTGTGATCTCTTCTCCACACCACTAGAATAATAATGCTTTTACTCTCTCTGTATATCCCTGTGATCTCTTCTCCACACCACCCCCCACCCCCAACCGCCCCCTCCAAATTATATGTTTCTCTGACTTCTCTTCAATAATTTGTCCTCATCTTTTTCCCATACTCAAAACCCTTAAAACCTCATCCCATGATTCAACTCAGTCCCCTCATTAACCACTCCAAAGTCTAGGACAAGTAAAAAACTTATGCTCAACTTTTCGTGGGTTACTTACAGGTTACAGTATGAAAAAGTGCCACAAATTCTCAGCCGTATCTTGCCTTACTCAGCTTAATAACCACCAATAAACCCAACCAAAACACAATACATTATTTTCATTTCTGCCCTTTGCATCTACAATTTTAAAGTCAACCTAACACACTCCTAATTCATCCGAGCTATCTCCACCACATAAGCACCACAAGCAAATTAACACAATCTCAATCTTTCTTCATTTCCAATCATTTTTCTCAGCAACCAAAAAACACAGCAACGATCCAACCTTCAAGTAAAATCTCAAAAATCACTTCAAAATCTGAGCTAAACACTCAATTTTCCTAAACTTTTCTGGGAAACCAAACATACGCGAACTCAAAATTAAAGAACAAAAAAACAAAAAGTAAAAATTCTTACCTAATCACTAAAATTTCAGAGTAGAGTTTAGATTGATTTTCTCAGCAACGAATCAACAAGAACTGCGCAAATAAAAGCAAACCAGCACCGAAAGCTCACCAGAAAATCCAATAGTTGGAAGATCCCGAGCAGACCGTGAACAAAAACGACGCAGCTTTTGGCCCAAAATCAAATCCTTCCCGGAGGTTCTAGAGTTTGGTCTCTATGGAAATTTTTTTTTTTTTTTTTTGAGAGAATTTTTTTATGATTTGGAATATTTTATTAAATTATTTAAGGTAAGTAAAAAAAGTGAGTCGCGTGAGTGATGACACGTGGCATGGAGATCAAAAACAAGGCAAGTGGTAGATATCAGAATTAGTGGACGAGAGAGGGGAGATGAGATCCGATCAGTTTCGGAGATGTTATTGGTCCACGTACGTAGTAGCTTCTGGACGAACGACACGCGGCGTTTCACCCCTTTCTATACCTGTTCCTTTCTTGTGTGGGCTGCACGTGATCGCCTGTGCTACTATATACACTTGTTTTATTTTATTTGCTTAAATGCTTGCGTGTTCACTTTTTGTTTGAGATAATCACATAGACACCCACAATTTTCAAGTAATTAAATTGAGCTTTAAAGGTTTCATTTAGTAACATATTAACCCCAGTTCCAAGAAGAATTTGTCACTGAACTTGAATCTTCTACGTAAAGTCAATTTTACCCTTCTTCTATGTTATTGAAAAATAATGTAATAATAAATAATGAAACTTAAAGTAATGGCTGCATTTCATTGTAATGTTAAAGTTAAACAAAAAATAATGAAATAGAAAATGTAATTATCATAAAATATTCATCAACGTTAAAAAGAAAAATTCTCGAATCCACCAACAATCATTTAAGCCACCAAAAGTTATAAAAAAAAAAATTCTCCCTCCTACGAATTTTCTTGCCATCCAAATAGGTTTTATATATATTTCTCATCTTCCTTTACCAATTTTTTCACAACCAAACAATTACATCCTTAATTTTTTTCATAAAAATTAACAACAGAAAAAACAAGCAAACACACCAACTTAATAATCATCGAGAAAATCAAATCATATATCTTTTATATCTTTCAATCCCTCTTGCCAATCTTGTTGCCATCCAAAAATAGATCCCCATACAAAAAAGTGGACTCTAGTTTAATTATTACATAACCTTAGTAATCAAAGCATAAATGACTAAAGTAAGTGTTGGACTTGGGTGAGGCACCCACGATGGGCTGCCTAACAACAAACACAACCCCAACTCGTATGAAGACAACTACTAGANAAAACGAAACAAGAAACTGGTGGTAGAGTGTGGAAAATTTTTTTTCTTTTGAATATAGAGAGCAAAGAGGCAGAGAGAGTTGGACTTGGGTGAGGCACCCACGATGGGCTGCCTAACAACAAACACAACCCCAACTCGTATGAAGACAACTACTAGAAGCAGGTACCATTTGAATCAAGCAGTTGCGCGCACTCACGTTCAAAAAACGAAACAAGAAACTGGTGGTAGAGTGTGGAAAATTTTTTTTCTTTTGAATATAGAGAGCAAAGAGGCAGAGAGAGCAGAAGATATAGCCAGTGAGAGTAAGGTACTTACATTAAGATTCAGAGAGTTTTATCTCTAGGCTGTGATTCCATTCTAAAGGTAAGTAATTTGATCTTAAATATTCTATCATTGGCATCAGAGCATGTTGAAATAGTTTTCGGCCTTTTTCTTGATTGTTTTACTTGATTGCTATTGTAAATATGTCGTAGAGAATTAAGGAANGAGAGTTTTATCTCTAGGCTGTGATTCCATTCTAAAGGTAAGTAATTTGATCTTAAATATTCTATCATTGGCATCAGAGTATGTTGAAATAGTTTTCGGCCTTTTTCTTGATTGTTTTACTTGATTGCTATTGTAAATATGTCGTAGAGAATTAAGGAATGATTGTTGTCGTATATTGTTTGTCTAATCTAAAAATTTGTAAACTCATGCCTCTATGTGTGTTGCATTACATTTGATGAATGATGATTTGTTTTAACGCTCTCATTCTAAGCTTCGATTTGACATATTACTTACTAAAATTGGATGAGTAGATCGAGAGAACAAGTGAATCAAAGTTACTGGTTTCGTCTTTTTTCTGTTTTGAATTGCATAAACTTGAAGCTTTCAAGCCTCATAACTTTGTGTGTCTAACTTCAAATTTGATATTGATGACTCATTAGAAAGCTTGTATTGCATGCTTCAAAATGAAATATTGTATGCTTAAAACGGATCAATATACTAAGAGAATGCATGAATTTAAGTTTCTATTTAACCTTGTTTTTCATTTTTTGTGCGCTTAAATCTGAAACTTGAAAAATACATAACTTCGTGTCTGGTGCCTCAAATTGGAGGAATTATAACCCCTTAGAAAGCTCTTTTCTAAGCTTCAAATCGATATATTATTTGCCTAAAATAAATAAAACAATAAGAGAACAAATGCATTAAAGTTGCTGGTTCAATCAAATTTTTCTATTTTAAGTTGTCGGAGGTTGAAGACGATAAATAGTGCTTTTCATCCAACAATCTTTCAAGAGAGTGAACGTCATCCCTTACCCGTAAATCGAAATTAAGACCATACTTGAATTGCTTGAGAGATTTTGAATAAATTGTTGTAGTTCGGTGAGCCGCAAGTGATTAGAGGTCGACGTGTGTACATCATGTGCTTCAAACCATGTGCCGAAATTTAATATTTTTCTAACGGTGATTTATTTTTTTTAAATATTTTACTAATTATTACTAATTTATCTTAAAGAAAAGTCTTTAGAAAATCACCATAAAATTAATTTAATTTGAAATTTAAGAAAATTATTTTATAGATCATGTTAGCATGTTATGAATGTTTGGTCTTAATGGGAGGTCATTGGATCTCCAATGCCAATATTCTCTATTTTTTTTTTTTGTATTTTGGCAATATAATATAATAATACCATATTATTCTACTTTATGTAAATAGAGCGCATGATTCGAACACTGCGCAAGGGAGAGATGTTACACTATATCACAACTTTAAAATGAGCATTTTTCTATAACACAAACTTATCTATAAAGAAAAACATGGAGACTTTNGAAAATTGTTTTAAACATATATACCTAATAGTTCGTTTTCGTGATCGTCTTTGGTATGAAATGGCATCTGTTTTTGGTTTAAAAAAAAACTCCCTCAAGAATTTAAATATGCATGATTTGATTCGAAGAATAAGATGAGAGTAGGGGTCATAATGTTGTATACAACTCTTGCTTGTGAGATAGAGTTACTATATGAACATCACCATTTTTCAAACCNTAAGGCGATCTGTCACACTAAGCATCTATTTAAATCTACATGGTGCATGACACACTAAAGAAAGGCTCTTAGTTTGGAAAGGCACCGATTGATAGAGTTATGAAAAAGGAACATGTGCTTATTGTTGTAATGAGGCTAACTTTAAAAAGGAAAAAAGTGTCTTGAACATTGTTCCTTATTTTAAAAGAAATTGAAGCATGAATCACATTATCTTGTGTTTCCTTATATTTTTTCTTTTATTCTTGTTATTTTATTTTATAATTAAAATAGTTATTATCTTCCTTGTTTATAAATAATATCTTTGCTTTATTTATACATGTTTTGTGTCATGCTAAATAGTCAGAGTTCTGATTTATTGGAAATTAGAACAAAAGTTTTTTTGTGTGCAAACAAATAATTGTATAATGAAATCAATATGTAGAAATGGATGATGATTGAAAGCCGCGACAACCTTTTAATCTATTTCTTTTATTTTTTTTATTATATGTTTGAATTTGTCATTGTTGCAAAATAAATGTATATGTTTGAATTTGTCATTGTTGCAAAATAAAGGTGTGTATATGAAATATATGATAATATCTCATTATTTTTTCTCTTTACAAAGAAATAGCTTTTGCATAAAAACATAATGTGGCTGAGTTAAACAAGGGTGAGAAACTGAATGATGAAGATAAGTATGATATCTGGCACTGAANAGATTTAGTATGTCTTGGAAGATTAAAAGACTCTTGAGGCATTTAGTAACACCATGGTTGAGCCACCACTAGGTAACATTGGTTAACATCGAAGGGATCAAGAGGCTTATCAAGCCTATATTAAAAAAAAAAAAAAACAAAATTGCTTGTATCACATTGCTGAGTAGTATAAGTAATGATCTTATGTATGAGTTTGAGGTGTAAAAAGCGGCTCAAGAACTATGACTTGCTCTGAAAGAGAAATTTAATGCTATCAAGTTTGACACATATAAGAAGTTCCTGAACCATACGATAAGGCAACATTTGAGGTANAATGTCAAACATGATTTGTGAATTGAAAAATATAGGGCATGTTCTAACTAATGAGCAACAAGTTCAGGCTACAATTTGATCTCTTCCCGATAGTTGGGAGCACATGAAAGTCAATATGATGCACAATAATAGCATCAAAAATTTAATCATGTTTAAAGACATTTTGAATTGAAAGATTAGTGTATTGAGGCAACTAAGTCTTCAAGCTAAGCCAAAGTGACTAAATTGAGCTCCCATAAAGCATCTGGCTACAAAAGGAAGGGAGGAAAGGAGTTGTTTTAGAAGAGAAAGAGATTGGATTCTTAAGTAGGAAGTGTCAAAGAGGTAGGAGTGCTAGTAAAAAAAGGGACAAAACCAAGTTGAAATGTTACAAATATGGAAAGCTGGGTCATTTCGCTCATAAATACACTGACCTGAAAAGGGTAAAACCCTTCTCTATAAATTTGAATTGTGCGTTTAGGTCTCTAGCTCTGTTTTTTCTAATTAAATCTTATCCATTGTAGACTTAGAAGCAACCAACTACATAGCTAGGGATTGCGAAGTATATATAGAGTATCGTTGAAAAAACCAACGATCAAAATGAATATTTGTGAGAGATAACTCTAGAGTTGAAGTCAAAGGTGTAGGTACTTGCATATTAACTTTATGTGGTGGTTGAACCTTTCTCTTTCATGATTTCCTATATGCACCGAGTATTCGACGAAATTTGAACTTTGTTACTGTCCTTATAAAACTAGGCTACTCATTGAATTTTCATACTGTTTTTATGAATATTATATTTAACTTTATTTCAATTGTTGCTAGATAATTACATGATGGTTTCACTGTATTAGATACTGATATCAACAATTTTAATTATGATAATGGTTGTTTTTCTTTGGTTACTTCTGTTAGCTGTGATGATGTTAATGTCAATATTTGAAATGCTAGAATATGTCATACTAGTCAAGAAAGAATAAGTAGATTAGCCAAGCTAAGCTTATTGGGCTCATTATCTAAAATTGAAATACCTATATGTGAGAATTATCTAGCTGAAAAAACAACTAAGACATTGTTTGGTAAAGGAAATAGAGCCAAAAATCTGTTATAATTAATTAATTATGACATTTGTGGTCCAATGAGTGTAAAAGTTAGACATGGAGCCTTATATTTTATTACATCCATTGATGACTTTATACATTATGGTCATGTTTCTTTGAACTCTCATAAATTGGGGCATTAGATTATTTCAAGTTACATTTGAATTTAATGGAGAATCAATTAGGCAAATGAATTAAAGTTTTACGAACTGGCGTGGACTTGAATATCTTTATGACCAAGTTAAAGAATTATGCGACGAGAAAGATATAGAACGACAATTAACTATTTCTAGAACTTCATAACAAAATGGTGTAGTAGAAAAGAGGAATAAGACATTGCTTGAAATGTTTAGATCAATGACGACACAAACCAATCTACTGGTATCATATTGGGGAATGTTTTATTGACTGCCCCTTATATCACTTAATCGAGTTCCTTCCAAATTAGTTATTTCTACTCCATATGAATTATAGACTAGTAAAAATCCTGAACTAAATCACATGCGACCTTAGGGGTCTGCAACCTATATTCATGTTTTGTCTCATAAATATGGGAAGTTAGGTGCAAAAGGAAAAATGTAGCTTTATAAGATACTCTGAGCATTCTAAAGGATACGTGTTTATTAGTGAACATATATGGATTGTCATGTGACTGAATTGGAATCAACAGATGTAAATTTTTTAGAAAATGAGTTTCCAGTATAGATGATGTTGATAAAGATACTCGATTTTATTAATTAGATAATTCTAGTAGTGATACACAAAGAATAGGAAATGGTGATTTACTTGGAAATGTGGTCTCTAGTAGGAGTGATATAACTATTGAATCAATTCAATGAATTATTCAATACATCAAAGCAATTGATGATCATTTCCACGTTGCTGATTTGAAATTTAAGGGGAATCATTTATGATTGCTTCTCATAATAGTGATGAGCCAAAAACATTATATGAGACTCTCATTTCACATGCTAAGGAATTCTGAATGAATGCAATAGTCGAGAATATTGGAGTCGATAAAAACCAACCATGTGTGGGACTTGGTTGACTTACTGCCTAATCATCGAGCCAATATAAATAAATGGTTTCTAAAGATCAAACGAAGTTTGACAACACAATTGAAAAATGCAAGGCACATTTAGGCGCTAAAGGGTATACTCGAGAAGAGGGTATAGATTATGAAGAAACTTTTTCTCCTATAGTAAGGTTCGTTTTAATTCCACTAATTCTAACTATTGTCGAACAAGTAGACCTTGAATTACATTAAATGGATGTAAAGAATATATTTCTTAATGGAGAACTTGAGGAGGAGATATATATGACCAAAAGGTCTCAAAGTCAAAGGCCAAAAATGCAAAGTCTGCAGGCTCAAAATATCCATATATGGTCTAAAACAATTTTTGTATATTAGGTTTCACCAAGTTATAATATCATATGATTTTGTGATGACTAATGAGGATCATTGTTTGTATACTAAGTGGTTTGAGGATAATTTTGTAATATTATCTTTATATATGGAAAATATTTTATTGGCTAGATATAACAAAGAATTTGTCTTAACCATAAAGAAATGGTTATCTTCAAATTTTAAGATGAAAGTATGGGTAAACAACTATATTTTGGGAGTCAAAATTCTTAAGGATTTTTCAAAGAAGCTTCTAGCTCTATCACAACAAATGTAAATTAGAAAAATCTTAAACGATTCAATATAGTTACTTGAAAGCCTATGGATACTCCAATTTCAAAATGACAATTTTTTAGCCTTAAGTTCCCTATATCAGTGCTATAGGAAGCCTCATATATGCTATAATATGTACAAGGCTCAATATTTGCTATGCTTTAGGATTGGGGCAATAGATACTAATCAAATCCTAGACAAAAGCATTGAAATGCTATTGAGAGAATACTAGCATATTTTAGAGGTATTGCAGATTATTCCCTATGTTATCACGGCAAAGATTTATGCTTGATTGGGTACATTGACGCTGACTGGGGTGGTGATTTGGATGAGCAAAAATCAACGTCAAGATATGCATTTTTACTTGGTCGTGGTGCTATCTCATGAAGTAGGAAGAAATAAACATTTGTATGCATTCCACAATGGAAGCTAAATTTGTAGTATGTTCTGTGGTAGTGCAAGAGGCAGTTTGGCTTAAGAGATTTCTTGAGGATCTTAAAATTGTCATAGATGTTTCGAAGCTTGTGATATTATAGTGTGACAATAAACTACAATAGCCTATGCTAAAGATGCAAAATATCATAGCAAATCAAAGTATATAGAGACAAAATATGATTATGTTTAAGATATTGTGGCAAAAACGGAAGTGTTAATACGATATAAATCTACTCATCAAATGATAGCAGACCTACTTACTAAACCTGTGACCAGAGATGTTTAGTCATCACATGCTAGGTCATAGGGACTATATAGATTATGATATTATGTTATAACATCCATATTAAATCAACACTATAATATATCTACTGTTTGTATATTCTTGTTTTGTATTATTATATTTACACACATTCCATTATAATATTATATTGTTAGGTTTTGGACCAGCTTTCTTATACAAGTGGTCACCTTAGTCATTGTGCGAGTAAGTTAAGATGAGATACAAGAAATAAAAGAATATATTGCATTGATAAGGTCAAGATAAGGTTTATATTTATTTGATATTTAAACTGAACATGATAATATTTGGTATCATAAGAAACCTAATTAGCCATATTTGAAATCTTAATTTGGCGTAGATGGTACGCAAGCTATTAAGAATTCACGTTAGGCGCTTGGGTAGTGACTAAACTTATATCTCTATATAGTTAGGCGCTTGGGTAGTGACTAAACTTATATCTCTATATAGTGATTGATATCTAAGACATTCATACTTTTTATTTAAAAGTTAAATCATTATAGCACATACTTCATACTATGTGTGCTCTTTATGTGATAATGTGAAAAACGAGTGAGTTGAATCTTTGTCTCCTTAATGTGTAAGTTTCATTGAGATTAAAAAGATTGATCTCTACATGTATCTTATGTGACTATCCACTATGTTTTAAAGTATTGAATTGATGATTTCTACTTTAACATGTTATCTATGGCTATAACACCATGCAGTCTATGAAATATGTCTAAGAAACCAGTTTATTTGAAAGTGAAAGACATGAGTGTGATAGGAAGATTTGTTTTTTGGTTCTCACATCAAACCATTTGTTCACTAGTCAACTAGTTATATAACCCACACTAGGTGTTGATACGATTATGAATACATGGAGTATCACAAGAGGTAGACCTTGAATATGCTGCAACTGATGTAACAAAATAAGTCTGGGATATAATTAACAAAATTTGTAGACCTCGTGTATATTCTTAGAATTGAGAATACTAGCTAATCATATTAGATGGGACTAAGTTCGATATGTATACCATTGTTTCTAGTGTATAACTCCAAAAACTATTAGGTAAAGAAAAATAAATCAACATGGATCTAACCATGTCAAGAAGTATTCTATTTCTTCTCTTTTAACACCATTTTGATGTGGTGTTCCTAGTGCAGTGAGTTGAGATAGTATTCTGTTGTCTTCGAACTCCCTTGACAGGTATCAACCACCATGATCAGATCATAGTGATTTGAAATTTTTACTTAATTGCTTTTCTATTTCAATCCTATATTCTTTTACCATTTCAAAGGTTTTGAATTTGTGGGGTATTAGATATGTATTGATATCTAGAGTAATCGTCAGTAAAAGTCACAAAATACTCATAACCTCCTCTTGCTTG
This sequence comes from Bursera palmeri, assembly GCA_026225775.1. Classification (NCBI taxonomy): domain Eukaryota; kingdom Viridiplantae; phylum Streptophyta; class Magnoliopsida; order Sapindales; family Burseraceae; genus Bursera; species Bursera palmeri. The sequence goes on from JANKKB010010998.1 coordinate 15,733, forward strand.
CACATTAATTGGACCACATACATCTTTGTGTAGCAATTCTAGACAATTTTTGGCCTAACAACCTTTAGTCTTGAAAGGCATCTTGGTTATCTTTTCTTTTAAGCATGATTCACAGGTTGGCATAGGTTTGATCTTTAATGATTTAATAGTCCATCCTTAACCATCTTTGAATCATTTTTAAATCAATATAGCTAATAAGCACTTAAAAGTGTATATTTTTTATGAGTTTAAATAACATTTTTACACTTTAAGTGTTATTAATTTAAGTATTTACATTGATTTAAGCTTAAAAGAATTATTCTTATCAATTTTCATTTTCGGACCTTTTGATGTAGGCCTTGAAAAAATGGCATAACTTTCACTCCAGAAGCCTAATTAATGCAAACTTTATATCTCTATAAACTTAAGACAATTTTCCACAAACTTGAAGAGGAACCTCAAATCGAGCGTTTAAGGGGTCAAAAGTAGGCTACAATAGAACCCAGATTTCTAGAAGCTCAATCTGACCTACATGGACTTCTGGGGTCATCTCCCTAACGACAACTCCAAATGGCATGGTTCAAGTGGTTCTGGAAAGATGAGATAATTATCTACAACTTCTCTGTTAGACACTTTGTCAAATTATTTACGCAAGTTGATCAAAAAGTTGTAACAAGTTGATGGAGAGGTAGGTGGCCGAAAATAAATCACAGCCTAACATATCTAGACATCTATGACCATATCTTAATGAATATAACTCCAAATGACTTGATTCTTATGGCTATGGAAATCTTGTTCTATTATCTACAAGTTGTCTCTTTTCCAATTTATCAAATTTGGTGATTAAGAATTCCAAAATGCCTTACAAGTTAATGGAGTGGTTAGTGTGCGAGAATTAACATATCTGTTGTATTTTGGCTATTTCTCTATAACTACATATCCAAATGGCACGATTCAAGTAGCTATGAAAAGCTGAGATAATTATCTACAACTTACATTTTGGACACTTTATCAAATTCGAAGTACAAATGGATTAAAAGGTAGTTGTAATTTGATAGAGTGGTGGGTGGTAATAAATGAATTATTATGCAAAATTCCTTGGATGCTCTCTCCCATTTGCCTATAAAAGGAGATCTTTGGGTTCATTGTTAAGCATCCCAAAATTTGAGAGTTCTCTTACATTCTTCTTTCATTCTTTCTCTTTAAAATTGGTGAGAATGGTTTGTAAGCTAGGCTAGATTTAGAGCAAGGCTAGAGACAGCTTGATTGTGTAGTTTTTATGTTTTCCTTCTCTAATTCTTATAAAAGTGTTTTAAAGTTATAATTTTATTTTTGAGAAAACTTCATGTTCATCATTATTGTTATGATAATCTAGAGGTTATGATCTTTGATTTCATATAAATTTAATCACG
>JANKKB010011010.1:0-33929 GCA_026225775.1 Bursera palmeri
TTTTGTAGGCCTGCGTGCCTTGTGTTTTTGTTTAGAGGGCCTGCGTGCCTTTGCTTCCTTCCCTGGACTTCCGTGCCTTGTGTTTTTCTTTTGTGTGGGCTTGTGCCTTGGCTTGTTTTTTGGGCCTGCGTGCCTTGTGTTTTTCTTTTGAGGGCCTGCGTGCCTTTGCTTGTGTTTTGAGGGTCTGTGTGCCTTTTGTTTTGCTTTTGAGGGCTAAATGCCCTAGTTTGTTCTTTTTTTTTGGGGCCTGCGTGCCTTGTGTTTTGGTTTTGAGGGCCTGCATGCCTTGTGTTTGGTTTTGAGGGCCTGCGTGCCTTTGTTTTTCTTTGTGGGCCTGCGTGCCTTTGCTTTGCGTGAGTCGGCCTGTGTGGCTTTGCTGGGCTTTTGCCCCTTCTCCCTTGTCTTTTATTTTTTATCTATTTAATCCTTTTGAAATTTTCCAAAAAAATTTTTGGAAAGTATGGTTTGTATTTAAGGGTTATTTCAGAGATAGGGGCAAAATAGACTTTTCATTCTTTCCTTGTGTCCAAGGTAACAAAAAATGATAATCCATAGATTACAAGAAACATTAGGGGTCTTTTTGATTAAATTAACAAACTAAGATTTCGGTTGCAATGGGCCAAACCTTTGGGGTAATCAAGCTATTAGCTCTTCTCAATTTTGTCAGAACAGATTATCTAGATGACATTTGCAACTTAGAAGTTCTTCTTTTGGTGGGTTAAGCAGTTGGGCTAGGTTTTCAATACCTCATTTCATTGGGCTTTAACTTCCGGCCCTTGAACAGTGTAATTATAAGATATTTCCTTGCTTAAATTGAAAGAGAGGCGATCATGTAAAATTTTTTAATTTTAAAAACTCGATCAAACATCTGGTTAAAGCCCAAGTGCGATTCTCATCCTATATACACGTAGCCAGAATTTAAATAAATTTAGTTCAAATTAATAAAAGAATATCAAAAGAATTGAATATATATTCAAGCTAGTACATAAACTGTGTTTTTTTCTATATATATATATGTTAGTCGATACCAGACTTTGTATTTATAATATTACTGTAGATATTATTATTCTTAAACTCAAAGTGTATGTTTATTATGACTAATTGCGATAATATTCTAAAATAAACAAGAAAAAAAAAAGATAAATAATGATTTAATTAATGCTAGAAGGCATTCGAACACAGTTTATTTAACAGCAAAAAGTCATCTGTGCGACTGCACATTTAATTAAGAAAGTAGACAGACATAAGAAGAGCTAAACTTGCTGTACGCTTTTATTATAAAATTGGGGCAGAGTAGACTAACAGTTATATGAATAATGAGCATTGATGGGTTCTTAAATGGGATGCATTATGTGATGATGACGGTAAAATGCAGGTTGCTCATCATCATTTAAGTATTACTTAATTCATGATCGATGAATTAGTAAGTTAAGCCAAGCAGATGGCTGTTGTCGTACATAGGTTTGCTGAGCTTCGATGTTTTAAGAGGACAACAACGGCTTCAATCAATCGTTTTAATAATGCACTCGTGAGCTGAGCCTGCATCCACAGCATGTGGGCATCAACTTCAAACAGTGGAGGCCGGTAGCTCTCAGGGCCAACCTGTAGGCTGTACTACTTAAATTATCTGCCTACCAATCTTGAAAATAACATCTCATTTCTATTACTCTCCAACCTTAATTTCAACAAGTTCTTTCACGATTATCTAGTTCTAATCAACAATCAAGTTCAATCCCATCTTGTCCTGCGCAATAAACTCTCGGATAAAGCATTTCTCTTAATAATTAATTAACCAACTTGTATGTAAAGAACACATATATAAATGCAAATAAAAATGGGAGTGAAATTGTGAAACACGTGATCTGAAGTAGGTAGCGCAGGCACAGGCGGAGCTTGATAACTAGACAGCACAGTACAGTTGGAAAGGCTTCTTGGCAGATAGGAATTAGTGTATATATTTGATGTGCGAGTGAAGTAAATGGCTTCAGCTGTGCAGGCACTGGACTTTGGGAACTTAAGGAGTTCCTTTTTGCATTCTGATTTAATAATGCAAGTTTCTTTTGATATAATAAATTTTACATGGACATTGAATTAGGCCAGTTGACACCAAAGAAACAAAGGGAACAAAGAAACCAAGCAAGCTCAGCATTTGGGCCAAGATGATATCTACTCACATGCTACTTAACTATAAGAAGGGGCATATGCACTATTCATATAGGGTTCCACATGCTCAACTGCCTTTATAAAACGTCATCAAGGAGGAGGGCAAGCGCCGGGGCAGTTCACTAAAATGGTTGGATGATTTATGACTTGAAATATAGGTGCTTGGATATATGGCCTTTTACCATCCAATTTTGCTTACTTCAAATATGCTAATGTTCCAAGAACATAACAGAAAAGAAAAAGATAAATTTAATACTTTCAGACTCTAGTAAGCACTTCTAATTAATAAAGAAAATTATCCGAAAAGCATGAGTCAACCTCTCTGATCAGCACTCATGGTGCTTGTAGTGGTTCTGTCTTTGGCTACGGAGAAGAAAATCAATTAATTCATTTCTTCTCCAATATATATATGGTTATTCAAAAGAAGGGGAAATGAAGAAAGAAACATCAGCAGAGAGACTCATATCCATCTTAACTTCCTTTGTTTCTTGCCCTTATTGAACATGTTTTCTTGTATAAACATACTTTTAATCCACGCTGTCAGACTGAGAAGGGAGCCAGTTAGATTAATTATAGAGTACATTGGATGAGTCCAAAGTTCTCAATTAGGAAAAAGCTGCATATAAATAAGGGCCTGCACTTACTCAGCTAATTAATTATTTAAATCTATCTCCCGTCTTTGTGACATCTCTTTTGTTATTCTATGTTCTTTTCTAACAAGTTCCAGTGACCACCCAAAAGAGAGGAAGGGCCAATATTACTTCAACAAAATCATAATTAAACTCTGACTTAAGCTTTAGTGGGCTTTAAGTTAATTATTAAAGGAAATAAGCAGTTTCTAAAAATGGTGATAAGATAATTGGATATGTGTGGGCCTTGGAAATACGTTGAATTCCAAATACTAAATGATTGTGACGAGGATAAACTACCCTAACACAATTGTAAACTGTCCAAGCAAAATAATCGATGGCAAGTAGCAAGAGAAGATAAAATCAGGTACATATACCCATCTGTTTTATTGGTCAAGAAAACATACGGACGAAGGGAAAGCCATCAATTAAGTTTTTTAGAAGTTCCAAAATATGCAAATTCTTTTCTGAAGGAAGGAATCGATAGGGGAAATGACGCAAGGAGTGATCATAATTTTTTAAGAGAATTCATAAGATGTTATCGGATGGACTTATATATATAGAGAGAGAGAGAGTCAAATTGGCTTAAACCAAATCTGAAACAAAGTAGACAGCTCATGCACTCATGCTTTTGATGCAAGGAAACTATTAACATTAACCTGGAAAGCATCTAGATACTCTAAATAACAGGGAGATGAGCTTTCTTCTCTCTCAAAGTTCGTAGGCTTATCCAATTATAAAATTCTGATCGCTATCTTTACAAGCTAAGCTTTTACATAGCCGGCTAGTAAGCATATGATTCTCCATTCGTTTCCTCGAGAAAAACTCTCCATATATCTTACTAGACTAATTGCTCTAACCTATTTAATAATTATTGAACACTTTCATCCCATCTTGCACGCTTTAATTTCCTTTGATATTTGAATCACTAAACTTAATTTCGTAAATAAGAGAAGAAAGACTAAAATATAATTAAGCAAAAGTGAAGAGACGAAAGAATAAAACCATCCCTCGATTTTTTTTTTTTTCCGGAATAACACAATAATTGAAGTTTGATAAATCTTATACATCTCTTAACCATACATATATATTTCAAGATCCCACAGTGCTCGAAGTTTAATTTTGTTTTTCCCTTTTTTCTTACAGTATTCATGTCTGTTGATGATAAGTATTGATACAAGATCAACAGAACAATAATCTCTAAAGCAATAACAACAATCAGTTAATTCATATATAAGAACTTGTTCTCTATATATCATGTTTTCAATTAGAATTGGGTGGAGTATACTCACAAACTACTTCAGTTTCCACTTCCCTTCTATGGAAATTCCTGTGGCAGCCGCAGGCAGCGCACGTAAGAGCACTTGCGCCCTCTTCACCAGTTGCCATGAATTCTCTGCAACCATCCACAGCATATCCACCAATATTTGCCGCATGATTCTTTTGGCACTCCCCATATCGCACACATCTGACCACCGAGGACGAAGTGCTTGAACTTCTGCCAGATACGTCACTTTTGACAACCACTTGGCGCTTCTTCATCACTGGAAAACCCTAATTAACTCTTCAGTGTGTGTTGTTGGAAACGGATTATGGAGCTTTTTTGACAAGTTTACTCATCAAACCCGGAAGTCAGCTTGAAGCCAGAGTTGTGACAATCAAAGCTGATGAGGAAAAGATAGGTTTAAGTGGGTTGATGACTAACCCTAACCCTAGCATGTATATTTATAAGGCTTAGTGGCACACCACTGGGTCTGGAAGTGATAAAATTAAGGGGCCATCGCGGCGCAACCTTATTTAACCATTATTTTCTTGTCCTTTGGTTTAGTAAGAACGCAAACGCAAACTAGCTGTTCATCTTGTCAACCAATCACTGCAACCCACGTCAGGAAATTAAATAATCTCCATATTGTTTAACCACAGAAATGTACAAAGTCAGTAGATCAACATCTCTTGAATTGAGGGTACATATAGTTAACTGTGCTCAGTAACCGGACAAGACTACAATGGAGTTATATGGAGAAAATCTTTTTCTTTACATGAACCACAAAAACCCTAGCTAGAGTGATCTATGGGATTTGATCTTTCAACTGCCGTTTGAGATACGCATTAGCTATAAATTGATGTTTGCAAACTTTCCAGTTTAGAGGAAACGTAATAAGAGATATAAAAATTGATTTATGGCAAAATAAAGTGACCAACTTATAATGTAATAGAGAGAATAATCAAGTTAGTTTCTTATTATTTATAGTAGTGGGTCCAAAGTGACACTTAAAAGGCAGGTGGCCATGGACCCATAGAACTGTGACAACAACTCTTGTCTAAATACCTAAGATTCTAATAATTAGGAGCATTAATGGCCACCATGTATGAATGAGCCACCTTACGCTCCCTGCATCAAATCAAGGACAATCATAACTTTACAAAATTTCAACATCAATAAGATGCTTTTCAAATCCTTCAGCTTAGTGTTAGGAAATTAGTCTCGTCCAAAGGAAAAACAGAAACATAATTAAATGAGTCATCGCTAGCAAAATTATTTTTCTCGCTGGTTAAGATTATGAGTTGTAGCATCAATCAGAAACAACCTAGCAGAAAATGCACTGAAGAGGGTGGAAAAATGGCATTTATCAGGCACTAGGCTTGGCAGCCCTACATGATAAAAAAAAAAAAGCATCCACATTTCTTTTTCTGCAAACAAGTTTCTTCTGAATAATTCATGCATGAGCTAGGATGATATATGCTTAGCTCCATCTTCAGTTGAGCAATGAGTATTAATTGGATGTTAATTAACTGTCATTTATGAGAATCTTCACCATATCAAAGTGATCAGAAGAAATTAGGGCGAAGGGACAATTGGGTGGTCAATCAAAATCATGCTCATATTGGACCAGAAAAGTGATGAGGGACGAGGAAACGTGTAATTGTCAATCTGAACGTGCATATAAGCTTGATTAATTTAAATATATGGTTAATATCATTCTTGCATTAAAGGTGGTTAGTGATTCTTTTTTTAAGATCAAACCAACAGAAAACCATTTAAAAATCAGTTTGGTTAAGGCTTTTTATGCAGTTGAAGACATGTCATAGCCTGTACCAATCCTTTTGCAAATAGTATTCCAGAATGTTGGCAGTTGTCAACTGAAACTTATCATACTTAGTCCAAGAAGTACTTGATTATACTATTAACACATACTGAAGGCACAAAAAAGAGTCCTTATCATCACCCAATTTGGATTTAACAGGCTATCATATAATGGAGAATGTTGTGATTCATAATTAGTTTGATTAAGGCATTATTGCGTTCCCGTTATGATATATAAGCACAGAAAAAAAAATCTGACGAACATTTTGGCTTTTATAGTCTACATAAATTCTAAAATGAAAATGCGTAAAAAGCGTTATACATGCTTAATGATTGGTATATACAATTAAGATGTGTGGAAAGAGCTTAATTTAAACCCTATCTATAAATACGTTCCTTTTATTATTTTTGTCCTCCTCAAAAGCTTTCATCCTTACTTTCTTACGAGTAAATGAATAAATATCCTTCAATGTTTTTAATATCTTTACTTGGCACTTGGAGAATTTCTAGTTCACATGTGAAATGTAATACTATTGAAAGATTAATGGATTTGTCACTAGAGATGGACCACAGTGGTAGGCGATCGAAGGTCATGACTAATGATGGGAACTTGAATATAACGTGAACGATAGTTGATAGGCGAGGGATTATGATGAGATCGTTTGTTTCTCACCAACCGTGCCCAACTTGTGAAGCAAACAGTACCAGAACCTATGGGAGATCTTGTGCTTCCAAGTCACCTTGACTCAGGAAGCAAAAGTCCAACCTGAAAAGCGATAGTTGATTGATGCAACTTAGTGGCCAAAATAAAATGTAGAACAGACAGAGACCCACGAATAACTTTCCATGTGTGATAAACTTTAACATCGATCAATCATCTCCTTATCTTTCTCAATACCCCTTTGGCAACTCCTTGGTCTGATGAGTAAGAGAGCTATAATGGGCCTACAACTAAAGTTATTGTTATCATCTTGGTACTAAGATTGACATGATTTCTCCACAAAATTATGTTCATGGAGGAAAAAATATGAATTTCCATAGTCATGAAAGCCCTGAGTGATCAAGAAAGTACTTAAGGATCAGTATATTTAGCTAACAAGACATACACAATCCTTGCAGGAAAGCTTTTGTTTTTTGAGGAGGGCTCTATCATCGGAGTAATAGCACGATCGATGTTTTTGTAGAAATAAAGGCGTATGCAATATCAGATGCCTCCAACATTTTCATTTCATTAAGATGACGTGGGTGACAATTTGTCCATTTTCAAAAAATAATTTGGTGTAGGACTCCTGTAAAGTTATATATCTCTTAATAATGATAATTTGTAACCAGTGAAATGTGCTTTTATCTTAAGGCCCATCTATTCCGCCGGAGCCCCCAATACTGATGCTGGCATTCTGGAGATTCAACAGCCAGCAAAAATCCATTGCTTTAATTAGATATAAAAGTTTGAAGTGAAACTGTAGCTAATCAAAACTATATCTATTCCACACCACTTTGTACAGAATGAAATGAACCTTACGTCAGTATACATGCTGCATGTAGAATATTGCTCGAACAATCCACACCACTCAAGGAAATCTGACACTTTCCTTTTTAGATTCTGCAAAATCAAAGCATAAAAAGGTTTTTACTAAATTAGGTGGAGATCGCCTAAGCATATATAGACCACAACAATTAATGCAGCAAAACACATCTTGTTCAAGTAAAATTTTATATTACTTTCCGACAAACGAAAGTGCAAGCTCAAGCTATCCCCCCCACCCAACGCGCCCTTGATATCAGCTATATATGTTGGGCAATCTTTGAGCAAACCATATAAATTATTGGCGAAGAAAGCCTAGCAAATTTACAGGACACATCATAGGGACTAACATAAGGTCTAGAGTATGGCAGGGTCTAGTTCTCGCCAATAACTATGGGGACACTCATATTGATTTTCACAACAATTACAAAGTTAAATACATAAAATGGGAAAAAAAATGATCATATCGAGTAGGAGAAAGCTAGAAGAGGACCGGGAGTTTCTGGAGCTACAATAATAAACTCACAGATTAATAATTGTATGATAGGGCAGTGTTATTTTGTTTACAACAAATTAAAATAAGATCCCATAAGAAGATTTAACATATACAAAAATGATAAAAGAAAGAAATTAGAAACTCAATAAGTAGAAGGTCAAGACATTAATGTTTGAAACGTGTGGAGAGCAAAGCATGCAAAGTTGGCCATGCTTTTGTCCTCTCCACCCATGGCTTGATGGAAGGATAATTAAACTAATGAAGACCGCACTGGTTTTTGCTTTATTCTGTAAGGTAGCTCCATGGCGATGAACGATAAATTAAGGGTCCACGATCTTTTTGAGGAAAAGCAATATGTGCAGCGAGGGAGAGGGAAGTGTAGACAGAGAGCATCTCTCCCTTAAATGAATTGGGTGGTGGCAGGCCCGAATGCCCATCAATCAATCCAAAATGTCCACCACTTCAACTCTGTCTTTTAGCTAAGCTAGCTACTCTCTCTCTTATGTGATAGTTGGGATTTTTCTCAAAGGTTCAGCTTTTGGACTGTGGCTCCCAGTTGTAGATTTGCCTAAAATTTTATCTCCCGTATTAGGATGACCATACACTTACCCCACCAATCATAATCTTTAATTCTCCTTTTGCTTTTGTTTCTGTGGGCTCATGAGAACTAGCTTCAGGCTTTTCAAGCTGTTGAGGAGGTTGGTTTTATCTTTTTATTATCCAGGTGGAGGAACCATAGAGGAGATAGAAAAACCGACATTGTTTACTTTCATCTATTAATTTGATCAAGCGATTATCTCCTTTTGGGTTCTTGAGAATTCATCTTTATCTCGACAAAAGTTTTCAATACTATCAACTATTCATTTCCTTAAGATCGATATAAATGACTACTTTAAATAATATGTTTTATTAAAACAGTACTTTCAATAACCTTATATGTGTTAATTGTTAAACTAAATAAAGATATCCAAAAGATGTTCATGGCTGCAAGCTGACGAGGCAGGATGTTGGAAAGAGTAACCCCACCTAGCCTCCCGTGAGCTGGGAAATAATAATTGGGTTAACCTGAGGTGGGGGTCGCATGGAGATTGGGAATCTCAGACCCATGTGGGTTCATCTTGGTTCAAACATATAACTAATCTAGCTGGAATTTGGTTCCTTTGATGGATGCACTTTGCCAAACCCAACCCATTTCATCTTTGAATATTACTTTCAGCCTTTTGTCTCGCTTCTACCTTTTCACTTGCCTATGCTATCATAAACTCAAAATAAAACGTACAATTCATGTCCCATTTCTTCAAGCTGTCATCAAGTAAGTCCTAAAACAGTTTCTAAACTTGTACAGTTGTACTGCTTTAAACTCATCCAAATTGAAGACACGTCAAATCAATGTAAGCTATCTCTCTGGCTCTATATATGTATATGGCTCGACATAAACCACCAATGTGAGTAATATTAATTGAACAATATACTGGTAAGATTCTTGAATGGGTTTTACTGCTTGATCGATAAGAGAATGATTCTTGAACCAAATTTATCTGCAACAAAAACAGTCTCCAATCCTTGTACATTTTTCAGAGGGTTAATTGGCATTGGACAATGAAAACAAACAATTGTAAAGACTAAAGAGCACTTGAAGAGATGAATGCTCAAAAGGGTTGGACATTAATTGCTTCTTTCCTTCGTTATTTTGGTAATGATGGTGAGGTAATTTCATGTGGACCTCTACCAAGTCATGTAGCACATGCAAGCATGTGCTGCCACCGTTGAAGACCCCCACACATTTACATAACCTAAGCTAGAACATGGAACTTTGCCACCACTACCAGCTATGGAGAAGAGCCCCAGCCAAAGCTTTGATGTTGATATCCTCGTGGAGGACAAAGAAACAAACATTACAACAACCAATCTTTTAAATTTTGTTGAGGATTAGATTGTGACTGTTGGTTTCTACTACCCATTTTGTCAGAAAATCCGTTGATCAGAAAAGTGGGAAAACGACAATCAATCGTCATTCTTATTTGGGGCCCCAAGTTTGCATTTTCTTCGCGCTTGGCTTTTATAACAAGCACACTCCTCAATGTCTCACTGTCCTTCACCTACAAATGGGCCAATCAAGGCCTCAGTAGACATCTGCAACATTAATGCCAACAAGGCCCAACCAGTCCTCTGCCACTGCCTGCAATGTGGGCAGTCTCATGCCTATCTGTCGTTCCCTTCAATACGGTAATTGGTTCCAAATGTCAGACGTCAGAGTGATAAAATATTTCCAAGTAATTTTTCATTTTTTTTTATCTTAAGTGATATATAACTGATATATGTCAATATCATTGTCAAATTACGTAAAATAAAAACTTTCGATTATCATTGGAATGTGGAACATTATTTATAATAAAATATCTATTTTAAATTAGAAAGAAGATTATATGAATGTTAGTCTGAAGTAGAGGGATGAAGATCTCACTAGCTTCTACAAGTTTGTCAGAAAGACCGACTCAAAAGTTTGTCAAAGGTCTTCTGAAAACCAAAGCTTTTAAGGGTGTAAATGATGAAAGCTAGAACAAGAGGGATAAAAGAGAGAAAGGGAGAATCATTGTATCATTCCTCTGAAGCCCTAAAGCTTTCAGGCTTGTTTCGAATTCAACCAAGTTCAAGAATTACAAGGCGCAAAAGGATGGGCCTTAAATAGGCATTTTCTGCCCCATTCTACGAATGAAAGTATACGAACCTCATCTCCATGTGTACGCTATGCAAAGGCAATTCGTATGATAGTGTAGCTAAGACATTTTTTTCAATGGTATGTGTTTGCCGTCTGCTAAATCTTTACCTTGATTTGTAGTAAAGCATGTCATGGAAAAGTCCACATATATTCAACAGGAAATGGAATATTGCACTTAACAAAACAAAACAGAACATTTATGAGCCTTTTCTATAATATAACACAATTAAAATGGATTCTCACTAACTTTAAACAATAAATAAAAAACTCCAACTATCTTCCCCTAATAAGTCTAATTTCAAAAAATCTATTAAATACCAATCTGATAAAAAATATTTATACTATTTGTCAATTTGGCTTCCTACCATTTCCTATTTAGCCAATTCATATCTTGACTCGTTAACCTGTGAAGAGAAGAATTGAAGCAAAGAATTGCCAACGTCAAACTAATGCACTATAGATGACGGATTTGAGAAAACTAGGATCACTCAAGCATAGAAGAACCAGTGCTAATTGCAGAACAAAAGTCATTGGTTACATGAGCTCATATGCATTCAAATGGGCATAAATTCATACTTTGAGTCGATGATGAGACCACTGTGGTTGTTGAAAACGTGCGGCAAAGTGAAGAGAGTGAAGCTTGGTTCATGGGTTGCAAAAGACAGAGATGTGAGCAAACTCCTCTCTTACCCAGAGTCTTCAGAAAACGTGAATGCATGCTCAGACTAAGACTTCCTATGTAATTAGTTTATAAAAAAATGACCTTCCTATCACGAGTTCAAAATAATCAATGGATTACATTTAATCTTCGTACTATTAGATTTAGGCACAACCAAATGATTCATTATCAAATTGGCGGTTGCATTACCAATGAGTCTATACATGCTCTCTAATGACACAAACTATAATTAATATGGTATTGAATTATTCATGTTAGTCCACCTTATATGAAATAAATACAACAGTATGCTCTTGATTTACTTTGCCAATTTCAGCTTCGTTTATTCTATTGCATGTGTTAAAAAAATATGAAAGCATAGGGCAATCTACATCAACTTATGGTACACGTAATTTGCTTTGAACTTAAATAATGAACTCGAGCTAGACTGGATCACCTGAATACTTGATAAGGGGCTTCAACAAGTTTAAACATTAGTACTCACAAAGGGCTCTTTCATTTTCATACTCAAGTCAGTTTGTGTTTCAACAAGGGTATGTCAAGCAATTCTCTCTGAAGTAGATAATTTGTGCTTGGACAGTAACTAATTTTGTAGAGGTTCAACTTCAACCTTAGTCATCGATAATCCATCCAAGGATTGAAGTTGAGATAAAAGAAATTCAATTTTCACGTACCATACAGCATGTTAGGCTAAGCCCTTTCTAGCCCATATAAAATGTCCATAGACCCTTAACCTGATGATCACCGTCCAAGGGAGAATGGAATCTTAATGGGCTTTCACTGTTTTAGTCATTGACCTGTGAATATATTAGTTCCACATTATTGGTTACCTGCTATTCATTCATAGATAGCATGCCATAGTTTTAGGCTCTAAAAATTATTCTATTGTTTCCCAAAAAGTTGTTGATTTCATTAATGATTTATTAAATGAATATGTGATGATATAATAATTATGTGCATTATTCGAAATAGAATTTTAAAATAAAAAGTGTTATGCTCGTAACTATGTGAGGAAATAAAATAACAATAACAAAATAAAAGAGAATTATTATTGTAGATTGGCTCATATCTAATTTTCCTAAATTAAGCATAGCCTGCTACCGTATTAATACAAGATAATTTGAGATCTAAATAGCAGCTAGTAGTGGACCGTTTGATTCAATTAGCTGTGACTGTGTGGTATTGATATTTTCCAAGATGAAGGTGATAGAATTCAATTCTAGATGGATACACCAAGGGCGGGCTGGCCTGTCCAAGATGCACATGTTTCTGTCGTTTAACATTACCTTATTGCATGTATATGAATATGATAGTGAAGTACTGAGAATCTGAGAGATGCGTATGGTCTTGGTGGCTGGCCTCTCTGTAAGAAGAATAACCAGTGCTCTTCAGAATATTAAAAGGCAAAAGGCAATAGCTATATACTTGTCACTCTGAGAAGGGAACATGGGCTCTCACTATATATCCTCTGCACCAAGCCAGCTTCAACCCATTACTCTACCATGCATCTGCACTTAATGATGTCTCACAGCTCGCAAGGAGACACGGACACTCAAGGCTATCTTAATTACTAGTTATCATTTACTTAATTCTTATTCTGTAAACATTGGCTTGTAATTTAATTAAGTTTTAGCTCAAATAGAAAGCGAGATTTTTGTCCTTATTGTTAGACTTTCATTCTTTTTCTTCAGAAAAGCATGTGAAGTAAATAAATAAATGTCAAAAAATTGGCAGTGTTTTGACAAATGAAAGGGGACGGGGGGCCTGTTTTCTTCCTGCCATTTTGTGATGGTAATCGTGAATCATGAGGACCTTATGGTTCCTCTAATCACTTTACAAGTCATGAATGGATGATATTAATGTCAAGCCAAAAGTCAAACCCTTCACATGTGCTGCATTTACAACACAGTTGCCTACTTGCATCAGCATATTCCCAAGGGAATTCCTGGCTGCAGATTTTCCTATTTATTATGTTAAACGAAATCAATATGAGGATTGGAGAACCTGAGTCAGTATCAATGATCCTCAAGAACACCAGCAGCATCCTGTGAATCATCATCTTTGCTTTATCTATATATATCTTTTAATTACCCAGTTTGACTTACTTCGGTGATCACGTTATAGAATTTGCTAGGACGTTTCCATTTATTTTTGTTGAAATTTCAGAATCAAGACCTTGATGGTGCTCTTCTCAATTTGCTATTCAGAAACTCCAAGCTGGATCCGGAAATTAACGTAAACCCATTAGAGAGTATTGACGTGATTGAATTTGATACTTCCACCTTGGCTAGCTTCACCATATGTATCGTTTATCCTTTGAGTGAGTATTAATATCCGTAACAACTCCTCCAAGTGTCAGTCAATAGAGCTGTTGATATTTCAACATCATATTTAAGGAGGATTCTACCAGTCACAAAAATTATAACACCAATCATGAAATACTACTGTATTAAATATTAATAGTAATCGAGAACAAGTTGTGATTGGTCCAATATTATCTAAATCTCCACATATTTGTTAGCCTTAATTAATTAGTCTACTACTCTTGTCAAACAATAGGAGCGTGCATCTGATAACTTAAGTATTAGTGTATGAAAGAAGACATGAATCAGAAGTCTTTAATTCTTTCTTGGAGGCTTCAACTTGGTTTAAATATATTTGAAAAAGTGCATACCAATAATGGTGATTAAATTCTAATTGATAATAAACCGAAAGTGAAATCATGCAAGTTTTTGAACAGAAAATTTGTTAATTATCCATTTTAGTCCTGTATAAAACTTTAAATTTTGTCCATGGATATCCATTAGATGCTTTTGATGAAGGTTGAAAGATAACCATGATTGGGACTATATTCCAAATTAACTCATCATTATCTTCCTTTTGATTTTGCTCAAATGATCGATAATGGTAATCTATCACTGATTAGTGAACTTAATTGCCGATTATGGTATTCGAAAGAAACTACTAAAGGTGTGATTATTAGGTATACTCTTTAAGTTCTTTTTTTTTTTCTTTTTTTTTGGGGGTGGTGTGTTTGGGTAAAAAGATATGGAAATACAAATTTTAGTTCTAAAAAAAGTTTCAGTATGTCAATTTCTTTCTAAATTAATTTTGTTTTGTAAAATATTGTTTCAATAAGAATATTGTAAGAATCAATTAATGGACCAAAAAAACTTATTTTTTAAGCCAATAATCCTGCAACGTATAATTTAACATATCAATCAAAGTTTTTTTCTCAGATTGTGTGTCTAACATCTTAAAAACGAATTCGGTATTGTACGTATTTGGAAAACAAGATATAAAAAATACAAATTTCATTTCTTTAAAATGTTTTTAAGATGTCTTCAGTATTTCAAAAAATAAAATAAAAATCAAGAGAAGAAAATTCAATAAATATTTTCTAATGAATATGAGATGCATTCTCATTATTTTTGTTCTTAATAAAACTGTAATAACCTCTAGGCCACTTGTGGAGACGTAGTGAGGTAGTAAGTAGTAAGATTTGATCTGATTATCATTTTCATAGAAGCTTTCGGCTCTTAAGACTAGTGATAGTTGAGATGGGTTGTGTCCGAACTACTTTTAAGATATTTTAATGGATACATACTCTCAAAACCTAATTACAAAATCAATTTTTTCTCTTTGGTTCTGTAAAATATTTTTTTGCAAAGAAATTTTTAAGCTCATATATAATGGGCACTAGCCTTCTTTTTTGTACTAATAATAACCAATATGCAATATCTATAAATACTGTAACACATCAATGAATGTCTTTTATCATAATCTTTGCAAATAATTATACTAATACATTTTAAATGATTGAGATTAATTAGTATATAAAATATGTAGGTATTCTCCACACCCGATAATTATGTATATCTAATGCAATTTCACTTGTTATTTAAGAGTATATTACTCTAATAATTTATAATTGGATTGTTTTGTGAGCGACCGAGATGATCACATTGATATATAATTTTCCCACTTCAAATAACATATGTATAAGCTGATAATACACTTCTAGTGTATACGATGCATTTTAAAGAAGTTGCATTTCATAAACAAATTATTGAAGAAACATGTGTTTCTGCAAGTAGCTCGCTAGCTTTTAATAGATAAATTTATGTATGAAGCAAGTATAGAAAGGAATCGTCAACCTATCAATTATTCATGATAGTAACGATCGATCTATGTATTAGATATTTTCTCACTAGTTAAATGAAGCACTTAGTTCAAGGTCCTACCACCATTATGCCGAGAAAACCAAGTAAGCAAAATTTGAGCTCACTGCGTACAATTCCCTCGCATGTCAGAAACCAGCAACCTAGGATAACAAAGCAGGAACAAATTAAAACCATATATGTTGGATTCCATCCCAAGATACATGCAATTAGTGTTAAATTAACAAGATTAGTGGTAGAAAATCTTACAAACTCCAAGCTATGCAAGATTCAAAATTTCACCACAAAAGCCTAGCTTTTCTTCCACCAAAATCCACCAAGAACAAATGCTTCAATCTTCCAATGGTTAAGTACCCTAACTACTTAGGATTGAATGTATCTTTGCTAGAGATTATGTGAGAATGAGACAAAAATCACATTGTAAATATACTTGGTATAATGTTTCTTAAAACATATTATATTCATTCACATGTACATGGACTTGGTACAAGTGTATAACACTTAATTAATTCCAAATCAATATAAACCAAGTAATAAATGATAAAAGGGTAATTTCTTTTATTATATAAATCATTTGTATACAATATACCAAATATATTTACAATGTAATGCTCTATGACACAAATAGTCCAACAATACATCAATGTGTATCACTCATCAATATTATCACCACTTCAATAACGAAATTCCATGTGTATTATTCATTCAGTTGCCAATACAAGGACATGGAAATGATTTGCTCCACATGTAAAATAAAAGAGAAAACCTGATGGTAGCATAAGAATCCAATATCATAGTAGAATTATTAATAATGTCACATGAGCTTTATAATTTTTCAATGAAGGTTGTTTGAGTTAATTTAGAAATTTTAAGAGAAATATATTTTTCTTTAACAGTAATGCCATAAGAACAAAGTCTGTGTATAATTTTGTATCCTAATCATAATATGGTATCATGTAAACGGTAATGTGAATTTATCAATGTTAAGTAATATAAATAGTAATATGAATTTATCAATGTTAAGTAATATAAATCCTCCGTAACGTTATATTAATCTGTTTTTTTCTTTAACTTAAATCATCATATTATATTACTTGATTAAATTTAGAAGAACAATATTACAAAAAAATTATTGTAGAAATATTTTTATCATTGCATGCCAACAAATTGCAAGTTGTTGACGGTAGAAAAAGATGTATAATTTATTGTGCATAGATGAAGCAGTAGATTTGGAATTTATTGCCATCTCTCAAACTAAGAGGAGTTGACTGGGTAGTGCCCAGGCGAGGAAAGGAAGAGGCATTAAGTTAATGTTTCTTGGAACAAAAAGTTGCAGTAACGTACAAAGACGACTACAAGTTAGTCATTAGAAGGTGAAGAAAAAGGTTTATTAATTATAGGAACTTGTAGTGGTACATAGCATATAAATATATAGATATACTTTTTAATTTACAGTTCTTTTTCATCCACTAAGGAAGGTTAAACTTTCTGCTTAGGCTAGGCTTAGCTAGAAACGTATGTATATGAACATTCTTCTCTCATCTTCTAGCTGTTCCTGATGAAGCCCGATCGAAAACCCACAAAATCAAAAGAGAGATTTCCTATGTTGAGCTCTTAAAACAACGCGGAACTATCCTCTAACGACATGACTAGGTCTTCATTCCCCTGAGCTGCAGCGTCATCAAAGAGCCACTTCTCCAGCAATGTGAGAGGGACATGAGCCTCCAAATTGGGCTTGCTTTCATCCTGGAAGAGGCTTGTCTCGGGTGTCAAGTTCGCTGTCTCGTCCACCGACAAAGACTGAGAGGCATCCGAGTTTGAAGAGTTAAAGCTGAAGAGTGAGTCGAAACCCTCAGGTGTGGTTGAACTGAGAGCCCCTTCACTAGAATTGGAACCAGCTGCAGCCGCGTTGTGGAAGGAGTCCTGAGTGTTTTCTGAGTTTGTCTGAGCCTTTTTTGCTGGATTCTTCATCCACTTCTCGAGCATTCGGGAGATGTTCTCAGTGCTGGATGCATAGGTAGAACCCTGATATGGAGTTGTGTACGGATGGTAGAGATGTGTAGTATTGGGCTTGGAGTCTGCTGGTAGAGAGCTTGTTTTGTCGAGGGATAAAGCCTCGCAAAGGGCTTGTTTAGCCATGTGTATGTCTGTTTGGAGCCTTCTCTCCCACTGGCCCTTGGAGACTTGTTGAGAAGCAGAGAACACATCTTGGTTTTGGCCATCAACGCCAGTTTGGAGCTTTTTGAGCTTCTTTTTCAAATGGGTATTCCAATAGTTTTTTATATCGTTGTCAGTTCTCTGAGGAAGATACGAGGCTATTGCTGCCCATCTGCTCCAAATATATACAAAAAGAAAATTCATTAATATTATTTCACTTCCAAAATCTTCCGTCCCCATAAAAAATAAATACAAGAATACATTTATATAATATATATGTTAGAATCTCCCTGATATCATATGAAACTAAAACGATAAAATTCTCCCTATTGGGATTTTCAAATCTAATTTTAATAGATCTACCCAGATTTGGAAACCTTCAACACGGAAATTAAGAAGTGAGATGATCTAGCTAATTACCTGTTGCCCAAAAGAGCTTGGAGGTGGATGATCATCTTCTCTTCTTGATCAGTGAAGTTACCACGTTTGATACCCGGCCGGAGATAATTTGTCCATCTCAGCCTGCAGCTCTTACTGCACCTAAGCAAACCTGAACAATAAAACAGAGATGAGATTAAGAGATGAAATCAATTTTTTACGCCACATATCTGCGATACAGCTCAAAAGATAACGAATATTTATTGCACCAATTTAATGAGCTAACCAACCAAAACCGAAAGCAAAAAAGAATCTGAAACTCCAGAGATTAAGAGAGAAGATTATTATTTTACCTGTATTCGCGGGAACTGATCTCCAGTTGCCTGGCCCATGTTCTTGAATGTAAGAGACCAGGATGATATCTTCTTCCGGTGTCCATGGCCCTTTCTTCACACCAATCTTATCACAGCAAGGCGGTCTACCCATTTCAAACTCTTGAAGTAGTGATCTTCTTCTGAAAAGATTTCGGGATTCTTCAACAAGAGGGTCTTCTCTTCTGATAAATGAGCAGTGAAGTCTTAACTCTTTAAGTAAGGTTTCTAGAGAAGGTTGAGACAAGCGTCCAAGGCAAGGTTACTGAGTGTATATATAGATATATATTGAGAGAGAGGAGACCAAGGTGATGTTTAACGCTGACTAGTGACTACAGTGCGGTAAAAGGGACTTGCTTCCTAAGAGTCAAAACGAACAGCAAAGAGCATTTACTCGATTGTTTTTAAAAAGTCAGCTATGCTTGGACCTTCTCTCTCTCCTGGGCGGCTGCGCCTCACAAAACCGTGTGGCATTCATTATGGAGAGAGTATGGTGGAGGTGGCATGCACCGAACCCAAACCCGATTCACTCTCTTACCCTTCTTCATTAATTCATTTTAATTCATCTTTAATTGACACCCAGTAACTCTATCTCTTCACTTTGCTACTCTTTCTTGTAAACTTCGTTTGTTGCCCTATCCCTATGCATCTCACACTCTTTTAATTACATGCAACAATTACGTTAATTAATTAATAAACCCTCCTGTCTCCAATTGGGAAAGTGCTTATTTTATGTTTAATTAGAAATTTTAAGATGACTCTAGCAACGATATTAAAAGAAAATCGTAAAAAAGAACAAAATTTGGATAGACGAGGTCTAGAAGAGGGCGATATTGACAACAAAAAAAAAAAAAAAAAAAAGGTGAAAAGGACTGGGTTTACTTNATATTGAAAAAAAAAAAAAAAAAAAAAAGGTGAAAAGGACTGGGTTTACTTCTAATATTGTGTGTGCCAAATAATATTTGATTTGTATATTGAGGAATTGAGGAAAGCAAATGTCAACCTTGGGTGGCAGCCTACTCATAAATGCGAACACGTATCATCTTGATTTATCACTTTGAAAAATAAATTTAAAAACAATATATATTTTCTCAATTAACTACTACGTTTATTTAATATAATAAACAAAGAAATGATGATATCCATCCAAATTGCATACCCTGCACTATTAATTTTGATAGAGAAACATGGAATTAATACAATTATTCTTTATATATAATCCGTTCCATTTTCAAGTTCCAACATTTAGCTAATCATAACGGTTTATTTTTTTTCAAAAGAGAAAATATATTAACTTGTGGGTATACATATCATAATATATTTCAATTTTTATATTTTTTTAAATAAATAATTAAAAAATTTAATACGTGTCGTAAAAATATATATTAAAACCTAAAAATGTATATATTTATACGATTATAATAATGAATATATATTATAAATTTGTATTAAATTAATTGTTTTATCATATTATATGATTTTTATAAAAATAAAAACAAAATAAAATAATTAATGTTTAAAGATTAAAGTAATAAAAAAAACCCATTAATTAATCACAAGCAGCAAACTACTTAGAATTGTGAATTAGTTAACTAAAGTGAGTTAATAAATTAGTCAATCCACACTCTAATTACCCACTTGCAATTCAATTGAAGCCCTAAATCGTCTACCTACGAGAGGATAATCAGCCATTGATTGCATACCATGTATGATATTTGTTTTTATTATTAATTTCTCCTGTATAGTGTCTAATTTGCCTTCGAATTTGTTGTTGTCACAAATATTCATTTTCAATTTGTATTCACATTCTTCGATATTCAAGGTTAAGTATTATCATACTAATCATAGGATTGGCCATCCGTTGTTTCGACAATATAAATCACACACTTAACGCACGAATCATGCACTCGTTCGAAGTCAATTGATATCAACTTCGATTCGTATCATTTTACACGCCAAACAAGTTTTAAGAGAGTTTTGTATTACACCTGAATTGAAAACCACAATTAACTCAACAAGTTTAAGCCACAAGCTTTTAAACCAATCTAAATATATTTTCACTTTTTACTTATCTTTTGTCTTTGCTTTTACTGTAATATCTTAGCATGCATGTTGACTATTGATAATAGAATAAACTATTAATTTTGCTGCTAAAATACTATCACCATCATCATCATCATATATGTGTGGTTAATGAATCAGAATAGATATATAGCATAGCACCATCATGTCTTCGTAGATGAGACACGATTTCCATCAATAAAATTCTTAGCAAAGAAATGTTTAGTTTCAAACGTAAAATGATCATAAAACGCAGAACAATACTCAGGCAAGTTAGGTGTGCTGCTAAGACCCTATCTTGACATAAAGGAGCTGGCCGACCTAATTGAAATTTCATATATAATATCACTTTTTCTAATAATTAAATACTTATTTGTACTAATTAAAGAAAAAAAAAATTGAAGTGAATTGACTTAGTATTGTCATGTTACAAGATAACTTATTATATTATATATCTTCCTCTAGATAAATTACTGTAAAGAAATAACTGTTTAATTTATATTAATTAATTAATGGTGGAGGTTTTAAATTTGGAGTTTTGCTCCCTCGTATAAGTCCAACGCTAGAATTCTCTTAGTGTATTCCATAGGGTTTATATTTTCTAGTGTAAAAATCATGACACATATTCTATTTTCTGATGTAAAAATTATGATATAGGTCTTCTGAAATTAGTGGAGGTGTTCGTAAACTGATTCTACTACTCATGTTAAAAAATAAAATAAAATAAAATTAAAGTCAATTCTTTGACAAAAAGCTTCAATTGTTTAAACTCTGTGGGTAGTTTTAAGCTTAGTTGTGCTACAAACCTTTCTCTTTGTGTTCAATCTTCAATGCCCGATAATTGAAGGTTCACAACCTTGAATTAAGGCTCCCCTACAATTTAGTTAATTATTAATTCTTTACCTTAAAAGTCAAATTTCTATATTAATTGTATTGTCCTTTCCAATGACTTCTCTCCGACTGAAGTCTCATCACATATCGTAAGCTAAATCCGTGCGAAGAAATAATCGACCGCAATGAATGGGGAATACCAGCCGAGCCGGAAAAAGAATAGAAAATTGAATGTCCACTCTCCTCTGCGCCATCTGTATCCGCGTTTCCGAAGGCACTTCCTCTTTCAAGAGGATTTACAGTATATTAAACCCCTATAAGGTTTTTCACTTTATATCGAATTAAATCATATATTTCACTTTATTCCTTTGAGTTTAACTCTTACCAACGTACTCCCTCGCACGTCAATTCCTTTGACTTTAATTCTTACCAACTTACCACGGTGACTACGAAACTGCACGATCGATGTGGCTTTAAATTGATCTGAGCCGACAATTAATGATAGTATAACATAAGTATACGTTTATACTTGTTTTCACATTCGAGAAGATAGATAATATTTACGCAAATATCACGTTCGAGAAGAAAGTGTAGAACAGGTACATGTACAGAGATAGGACGTCGGCCAAGTTGCCTTTGGAATTTGGATCGTTAGCATACGTGGTGATTTGACGAGACGTTAATTGGGATTTGGAGTTATGTGAGACAAGTGGACGGTCGTAGATGGGTCTGCGCATGAATAAGAGATTTGGACCTATAATTAATGATGAAAATGATTGAATTTAAGCTTAACTTTGCCTCGAAAGCAACCAGCCAATTTAATAGCCTTCTGATCCATCTCATCTCCTTCTGATCAAGTTTTTCTTTGAGTGAATATAATCTTTTTGTTGATAGGTTAATTACTTTGATCTCTTATATATCTTGTTTATGCACATAATATAAATACATTTCAATTAATTTTGCAATTGAATGTAAACGATGGGTAGATACGAAATGTCAAACCCCAGTTAGTTATAATCCTTAATGTAACAACTAACTTTCAAAACCCTAATTTTTGACCATGAACTTTGGATGATGATGATTTCAACTCTTCGCAAGCCAGAAGAAAATGATATACAGAGAACGAGTCCCCCTTGATCTGAAACTAACTTTCACACAAATACAAATTAGATGAATTACGAAGGATTTGAATACTGCTTTGAAAGATTGTGTGAAAGTTATACGAAGAAAGTCTTCTATATACTTCATCTTATCCATGACATGATCCTATGCATGCGCAAAACCCTGCGAGTAAATGACACCCATGAGCTTTGAACAAGATTATGCAACACTTGTTGCTATTTTTTTGTTTTCTTGTACAATTCATATGTCATATAATTAATGAATAATGACAGCAGAGCGCGATACATAGACTGAACTTGTAACACAAAGATGCATGACTGGGTAAAGATAGCGATCAAGCAGTGTGAAGAGAAGACTTCTTGATGCCGGATTCTTAAATTAACTCTTTGACTTTGTCTTATTAAAAGCCCTGCATCATTTATTGGCAGGAAAGCTGAACGATCAGGATACTGCCCTCCATAACCATGCACAGATTACGCCACGCGTTGCGCGGCAACTTCATCCATGTTAATTGCAGAAGAAAACAATTAAATTCAGTGATAATTCATCTGGCGTTGTTTGATTGATAGAAAAGCTTTTATTTTTTATTTATTTTTAATACATTTCTAGATATCCCCATTTTTTTTTAAGCTGATCAAATGGATATTCTCATTTTTACTTTGGCTTTATTTTATTGCTTTTAATATTATATTAATATTTGCACCTTCTTGCGTTTCACATTGTGTCGTCAAATGGAACCATTAAATTATGTTAATTGCAACAGAGTATACGCTTCAGAAAATGACAATAAAGCTAGCAAAACAATAGTCTACTTTCATATTGTGAAGCTATACAGCTTTGGGGACCAAGAAATTAACAAATTCTATATTCAAGAAGATGTGGACGCACAAGAAGCATAAGACAAGTAAATGGTACCTCTATATTTAAAAATGCTTGGTTAGTATCGTCAAAGTATTTTCCACACTCTCTTTACTCATAAATTGAAGTTGTTAAATCTACTTTCCTTTAAAAATTTAAAGTAGGGTAGGATTATGAGTTGACTTACGTTCATTTCAAATTATAGTAAATAATATGATAATTATATAGAAAAATCATATTTCAATCTTTTCGAGAGACTAATAAATATTATATATATTTTATAGTAATTGAATGTTTAAATCAAATATTTAAACGTTTATCAACTCTTAAATCATCGTACTTGATATTAATAGTTGACCCTTATATTAAAAAAAGAAAAAGAAAAAAAAATTCTTGCATACACTCGATCGTGATTCAAGATGTTAGTAAAAACACACATTTAGTTTGAAGAAGTAATGGCAGGGATGTACTCGAACGTGAATAGGGTTTGTCCACATTTTTCAAGTGGAACTTACCTTTCATAGTCTGAAGCAAATTAGAAAAATTATCAAAACGAATTAAAAGGTTACTTCTGGAAGCAATCCCAAGGTGTGCTAAATTAGTCAAAGAAAATGAAAATAACCCAGAAATGATTTTAATTTGGTGCATGTTGTCATCTGTTTCTTGTGTAAACCACTTTCCATACCCCGCTGCTGCAGAAATCAAACTGTGCTTGAAAACATATTTTATTTCGAAACAGTGAACAGATTATGAATTAAAATGGTTTGTATCTGTGCCCCCTGAATCAACTGATGATTTATCCACATGTTTCGAGTGTAACTTGTTCTTTATTTATCACATTGTCGAAATCGTGCAACATATGGAACAGAGACTAAGTTTGGAGTACTTTCGATTTTCTAGTTGAAATCCTGGAGTCTCTGCATACGAAAAGCCGATAGAGTATTTATAAAATTTACAATATGTTTGGAGATGTTCTCATCTCATATACCATCAACATCCGACTTTCTCCCATGGAAATGAAAACGTTTTAGGGTTTGGCCGATATCGTTTTCGTTATAATAAGTAAAACGCTAGCTTTTTAGAATCATAATTGAAGAAGCTCTTTGGAGTGATTTTGAGAAAAACATTTCTTCCTCTATTTGTTATAAATTACGTATATAATTGTAATAGCTTCAAGCCATCGACGGGATTGACAGGCTTTTGAACTGTCAAATTTTATGGGAGAAATAAATAAATTAATAATAATTTGAAAGTATACTTTTTTCTTTTAATACATACTGATAAAATCCGATCGAGCGATCTCAATCAATCAACAGAATTTTAATTAACATTATTGACTTTTTGCACTCTCTTGACAGCATCTTCGTAATTTAAGTGGACACCTCATGAGTAAGATTTTATGCATCAACTGATGGAATCTTCTAACCGAATGACAGTCACAATAGTTTTACATTTTGGAGATATGTTTTCCTTGCTTTGGACAAATAGCCCTTCCACTTCCACATGTCGAATTACCTATGGTCCAAATAGCTAATGGGGCCTAGTAAAATAAATGAAGGAAGCCACGTGGCAAGAGGGAAAGTGGCTGTCGGACTATCCTATCCCTAAATTTGCAACGCAACTCACCCACACACATACACTTAACCATCCAAGACTTTATTAGGTAAACCAAGGAGCCCACCACACCAAAAAGGCTTTTTTTATTTGCATTATGTGGGTTTAGGCCCACTCCACCCACAAGCATCGTTTTGGAGCCAGGTGGCTCTGCCATTTCTTAGTTACCCCCCTTCGTCACCTCACTTCACTTTCTTGTCATTTTATCGTTAGCTCTTTCATTTAATCTTCAAAGTTAATGTTATTGTCACGTACCTCATTGGATAAGGAATCCATTCATTGTTTTGTCCGAGAGTCGATGATGGACTGATAGTTATCCTAACGTATAGAAAGACTCAATCAGTAAAAATTCTTACGATTTTCGTATTACTATAATGTGTTTGATTATCAGTTTGATAAGAGCATGCAAACAAATACAGAGCGGCATTGAAACCAAAGTTTCCCTTTGCAGGACTTGTGCCGATCAGGTTGCTCTCACTCATCACTCTCAGCAGCTAAGCTACGTACCCATGTCATGTCAAGCCTTAATGCTGAGCTCAAACCTCACTATACGAACTACTTTAGCCGGTCCAATAAATTTAGGATACTCTCATGTGCTCGATATTACACCCAGAGCAAACGCCACAAAAAGCTGGTTAGCTGGCTGCCATAGTTGGCTCATTTCCGCTCTTAATGTTTTGTGTACAAAGTTGGTTGGCTATACTAATTCAGAAACTTTTGGACTTGAAACAATTCTTTGTTTTAAGCAATCGCATTCTTACTTTCGATTATTTCATACTCCTCCATCGACTTTGATTTGCTTTGACCACTAAAATGCATGTATCTCGATCAAAATTCAGTCACAATTCAATTCGTGCCGTTTATTCAACATAATAATTAAAGAGTTATCGGATGGAAACTGGATACAATACAACTCGTACAGAATTCTTTGAATTTTTTCAATACATTCTATTACATATATCAACAATTAACTTGTTTGAATGCAAATTTACGATCACATCTTAATAGGGCATGTTGCGGCATATAGTATAACATAAATTAAGGTATAACTAGCCCAACCCATTAAAATTATTGATCTATTATATGTATAGTATTAATTACTCTTATCTTTTTACCATTAAAGACTAACAACCGGTATTTCTGTAGCGCATGCAAAAAGTAGCCAAACAAGATCCACCGTGTTCATGTGCATTAATTATGTGCTAGAAGAGAGTTCATGATTAGTTAAACATCATTCCACGTATAATCTATTTTCAAAAACCAAAATGTGTGATCCATTTAGATGATTACCGAAACAAATCAAAGAGTGAATGGTAGGAGAATATGCGACCTATATGTGAACAAGTGGTATCTAATCAATTTGGAACTTTTTATGGTGTTTAAATGGGTGAGTGAGTGAGTCTGCGTCAATCTATCAAAGAGAAAGAAATAACACCAACCCTCGAACGTAAGGAAGTCATGGATGGCTTTTAATTTGCCAAATAGAGAGCCAACACGTTTGAAGCCTATTCTTGCAAGCAAACTCAATTCTGCTTCCGGGTCTCACTCAAACTATGAAACGTCTCAGGAAACAAATATGTTAATCACTAATATTATTATGTAATAAATTCAACTCTCCTTTTGTTGCGGCACCAACTACCTACACTGATTGATTGGTGGCCACCATTTGCATTTGCATTTGCATTTCAGACTCCTGCAGTGGATCTACACGAATGTGTTTGACAGGTGTTCTTGGTGATGATACACTGAATGGAGTGATTAGATTTCGTCTAAGCCGACATTTCAATAGAGTTAAATAACTTAATAATGTAAATAGTGGGATTACGCATCCTTTTGATTGATAATTTAAGGACTAACCATCTTTTATCTGTCAACTCAAATTTCACTAGTAGAAAGATCGTCTTAAAAGTTATTGATCATTTGGCTCTTGTAAAGTTTTCCAGTTTTATACATGAACAATAATTGCAAAAAATCAAAGTTTTTTTTTTTGACTTGTGAATATTTTATCGAGTAATTATCATTAACCATTCCTATTTTTTTTCTTTTTTTTAACTCATATGAAACTTTTACCTTTTTTCTCTTCTCTCATCTTTAAGTTTTTTAAAAAATCTCTTCTCAAATTAAAAATTCTATTAGTTAATATCTATTAATCTCCAAATTCTAATTAATTTATCATTTTACCCTTACTAACATATAAAAATTAATTATTTTTTTAAAACAATATTAAGTTAAATGACTAAATTACCCTTAAAATAATACTAATATGTTTTAATATTATCCATAAAAATAATTTTAATATATATTAATATGTGTTAAAGATAATTTGATCATTTGATTTAATATTATCTTTTAAAAATTAAGTCATTTTTTATATATATTAGTAAGAGTAAAATGGTAAATTTATTAAAATATAAAGTTAATAAATGTTAACTAACAGAATTTTTAACTAAAGGACTTGAAAAATGATTTTTTTAATACTTAACGATGAGAAAAAAAGAGTAAAAATTTTATACGAGTAAAAAGAAAAATAGGGGTAATCATCAATAAATACTCGTATTTTATCTGTTTTGATGCATATTGTTCTTACAGCACTGGGAGTGGTTGGTCAAAATTTTTTCCAGCCATATTTCAATACCTTTCAAATCACGGGGTAAATACATAGACACCCCCGATGTTTGATCTAAGTAACAATCTTACCCCTATTATTAATAAAGTAACATAAATATCTCCAGAATTGAAAAACATGGGGGTCTTGACACATAAAAATAGGAGTTTTAATGTTACTTAAAATATCAAAATAGAAATTTTTATATTATTTTATGAATAATAGGGGTGAGTTTGTTACTTAGATCAAATCTTGGAGATGTATATATGTTTATCCCTTCAAATCAGTATCATTTCTAATAGAATCCCATGATATCTTCAGAGACATTGACAAGATGTAGCATCAATGAGCTGTGAACATATATTGCAAAATTGATGATTTATCATCAACAAAAGACAATCTACAAATACAAGGTTCGGCCCAGCCTCGTCTAACCGTCATATCCATTATAAAACTTAATGGCTAATTCGGATGTGATTAGAAATAATTCTGATATGTCTACCCCACCTAGAAAATACTTAACAAGCCAGCGGCTGAGGGGTCTCCTTGGGGATCTGGATTGGCCGGATGCTAGGCTTTTGGCAAAACAATTTACCCGCAAGGACAGAAGGAAGAGTCAGTGTTAGTGTACTGATTCTTACGTGTGTGTTGTACACTGCACAAAGCCGACCTGAGCCCGACAGGTGCCGCCATTTGTTTTGGAAGGGGTCCATGAACATTAATTAGCCTTGAGCAATGATGTTGTTATTTGTCGGTTTCCAGGAACAGTGTAAACTGTTCCCAACTTTAAACTATCTATTTGTGGGGTACTCAGCCTGATGTCACAGTTCTTACGTTGAACGGATAACAATTGAAGGTATTCATGTTCAATTACTCACAGCAAAGATAAAGATTCTGACACGCTTTCACGGTCTAACGTTTCTCCAGTCTATTCATTATGGCCAGGAATCAAGCATACAAACCAAAAGAAACCACGGTTATATCTTTGTTCATAAATTTGAACAGCTTCGAATGGATATCAGGATGGAAATCTTTTTGCCCACCCTGCTCCACCCCATTAACATTCCTAGTTATGTCCTCTGTAGCTTTCATGCCTATGAATTTTCCTAACATAAACTAGAGTAAGTTTGTTTTCATATGCAAATCAATTTTCTTTATTTATTTTTGACATTCAACTCCAGATTGATAAGTATAAATGTATTCTATATTACAAATTACTTTTTGAGGTATAAATTGCTGTCCTGCAAACCCACAGTGACTAGTAATTGAGAAAAAAAGAGATCGAAAAACTGTTACTGAACGAGAACCTATATCTTTTCCAGTCAGCGAAAGCTCCACTCTAATTCACATCAAGAAATTAATTCAAGATTCTCTTGCAAAAACCGGTAAAGCTCCTCTGCGACCATTGTGGGATACTCTTCTTGTGGCAAAAGCGCACCTGGAACCTCAACAAACTTTGTAACCCCTTTGGCTCCCCTGAGTGCTTCCATCTCAGCTTTTGACCGCTTTGGAGATCCCTGGGTTGACACAACAAGAATTGGCATCTTTCCCTCTAAATCTGCAAAGAGTTCCAGGAACTCCTCTCGGGTATTGACAGGGTCGAGGAGACCAGTCAAGAAAGATGCTGGTACATAACGGGCTCCTTTCCGTTTTGTTAGAGCAAATCTGCTTTCTACAATGCCTGGAGTCACATTGTCAGGATTTGCATAGACATGGGATTTATACTGGGATTGAATTGCCGTCTCATTGCTTACAAGCAAGTTATACATCATCCAACCAACACCTGGTGCCCTTAAGGTTCCCCTAAGCAGCCCATATCTGGTAAATTCATATGAAATACGAAAAAAGAAATCAATTTATTAACCAAACCAAACCTATAATTTATATTTCCATAATTATCATTTAAAAGAACTTGCCAATAAACTTTATTCAGTTATGGGACCTATCTATCATGCAACTTAACAATTTGGATTCAGATTCTGTACCAAGGCCTTTACTTCACANCGGTACCATTAGCCACACTGAGCCACATCAAACACATCTTACGAGGACAATATCTCAAATAAAAAAAAAAAAAAAAAGATTTGCTTTGTTACTAAATATTATATTCAAGTAGAGGAAGTAAAAGAAAGACCGATTACTACAATGAAACCTTGGAGCTATAGGTTGCTCCCTATCTGGCAAACAGAGTTGAGAAGTAAACGAAATAAAACTAATATATAAANGAAGATCCAATTCTCCAATCAGACACGAAAAAAAGATTTTAAACACTAAAACAAAATTAGTTCTAGTTTTGTAAACCTTAGTATACACAAAAAATAGTCATCTTCTTGGTCCTCAGCAATAGCTATACTAATGTGTCCAAAAAAATAGGTTGGATTTTGTACAATGGAAAATAAGAGGTTTAGGGATGAAATCCATCTAATACCAACCTAGAAGAGGTATCAATCTAATTTGTGTTTATGGAGAATCTTATCCACATTTGAACAAAGTTACTTTCTTTCCTCATTTTATTTAGGCAATTTACTAATTGTAATTTCTAGAGCCAAACTAGGCATTAAGACTGGATTAATAATAAAAGATCTGCAACATTGTGATTTTTCCACTAAAAAGACTTCCAAACAGTTTGAGTTTGCAATCAAGAGATTGTATATAGTCTGGTGCACTCTCTGCATTCTTCTGCACTATGCATAATCCCCACCCATTCTACATGGCAGAACAAGGAATTTATCTAGAAGGGTCAAGTTCAAACCAAAAATATAATTTTAATTGTCTTTTTAACAAAAATATAAATATTATTGGATGAAGTAACAAATTAGGTACAAATTTGAGTAGAATATTATTTTTTATTTTGTCAAACGAAAATTATGAACTGAAACACTTACGATATAGAGAGAGATTAGAGTTTTAGTAATTTAGTAGCTATAATATTAAAAATAAAAAAATCCATTCACCTTCTTACATGATACTGCAATATATTGGTTTTAAAATTTGTTAAAACACTCATTTTAATGTTTTGAAAGAATCAGATGAAAAATGAAGTNGGCAAATGCACTACTAATTATCTTAGAAGTAGGCCACGAGATGGTTAAAATCAACAATGTAAGACAATTGTTAGGATTCCTACTCCTAATTGATGTGTTGGCATCTTATTTTACTTGAATGCCAAAGTAAATCAAGTCATCTAGGATTATGTTTATCTCATATGGTTTGACTAAATTACTAAGTTTTAGTTAATGCAGAGTTATTATGTGCAGGTGATATGCCCGATTAAATGCTTGTTTGTACAGATATGGTTTGGTTATAACCAGATTGTGTTATAACTGAAATTGATTTCAGTTTAAATTTCAAGTTTTTACTTTAACGTTTTTCACTTGTTACTTTTACTTGCATTCTCATCTTTATTCAAGTTGTGCTTTATCATCTATTTTGTTCTTCATAAGTGGCATTTATTGTCTTCATTTAAAATTAAAATGAAGGATAAATAATATCATATTATCATGCGTTGCTAAGGTGTGTTTAAGCTTGCTAAATTTCAAGTTGATTTGCTCTATTTAAAAGCTATATGGCAGAGAACAGATTACAAATGTGTGAGGAGAGCAGTGAGCAGTGTTGATTTCTATGTTGCATACCTTTAATGAATATTAAGCACAACTAATGAATGCTAATCAATGAAAAAAATACAGTGGAGCTTCTTTGAGTGAGTGCAGCATTGTAAACCAGGTTTATTGTTCTGCTTGTTTGTTGCTTGATAGAATGCCTAGAAGAGAGTTTGAACAGAGTCAAAGTAACTTACTTGTCTTATGTCAGTGATTTATTCTTGTTATATCTGTTCAGCTGTATGTTTTATAGTTAAGAGCTATTGTTAGTTTGTGTTCAACATAGTTTGTTCTCATATTGTTGTTGGGATTTGAACTGAGACCAAGGTTAAAACATTTTTTAGAATTGCTAGTGTAAGGTTAAGGGATTGAACTGTTTACATATCTCTAGGTGAAAAGATTTCAGAGGAAGCCTGAAGCATTGCAAGTCCTTAGAGTTTGTAAGCTTGTGAAATTACATAGTAGAGGTAAGTTCTGGACAAGGTCTCCTGGATGTAGATAGATAGCCAAACCATGTAAAAATTTTCCTATGTTGACTTCCTTTGTTGCACCTACATTTATTGATGATTTGTTAATCTTGTTAAGGTGTTCCAGTAATTTATTTGGTTAGCTCAAGGATTGGATACACTATAGTCTTGCAACAATGATGTCAAGCTAATGGAGAAACCACAAAGTTACATAGTTTTATGTAATAATAAATATCATTTAACAATCTTTTGAATTAGTGTATTTGCTCCTAAATTGAATTTTTATATGATATCTTTAAAATATCATCACCAATTTGGACATAACTTGACCTAGTATTATAATACATCCTACTATTCTAGAATCACAAAGAACCTTTTATCAAAAAAATAATTTATGTTAATCCAAATAAGGATTGTTAGTTTAAGGATGAAATAAGCATATTCATAATTAATCTGAAAATTGAGACATGTCAGATTCTAGCATCTTAAGTCCAAACCTTCAAGACAAAATGTTTACATAATTATATCAGTGGTACAATGCAACTGGGATGAGGCTGCATACTTGATTTATCTTCAATAATTTTAAAGGCACTTAAAAATCAATAGGGGTATTAAATTTGTTTCCAAAGATTCTTAAAATAGCCTTTTAGGATCTCGGAAAAAAGGTGTCCACATTATAGGTGGCAAAAAGTTTAGATTACCTTGTTTCCATGCTAGAATCTCGACCAAAAACAATGGGGAGTGGACCAGCCCAGGTGGGTGCAACAGCGGCAATGGCTGTGGCTTTGACCAAACCCTTTTTTGCTGCACGAACTGTTATTGTCGCAGCATGCCCCCCTCCAAAGACCACCAAATCATTATCTGGTTTATACATGGAAGATCATTAGCAAAACAACATTCTTGTAAATTGCCAGCCGATACGCAACGTAGGAGTACAATATAGCAGTTTACTGCTTGCTTACATGCATACATAACGACACATATATAGAGTACTAAAACAGCAATTGCTTTCTCCTCCTTTATAAATATGTGTGTGGGTGTGGGGTCTGTCAGAGTATAACAACTGAAAGTTGGAACATGTCAGGAACAAGACAAATTTCAGATGACTACAACACGAGCTCAAACAAGATAAACAGAAGTAGTAAAATCAAATACATTGTAATAAAGTAATCCACGAAATAATAAATCAAGCATGTTACCAAAACAAATAGCCATTATAGCTCAAACAAAGCATCATTTTAATGATGATCACGAAATTATCAAAGCTAAAGCAATAAGTTTAACCACCTGACGATCTAACAGGACTATCAGGTGCATTGATGAAGTCAACCACAAACTGCTCCATTACATCAGCATTGTAATCCATCTTTGGTCTATCAGAATAACCCAAACCAGGCCAATCAACAATGGTAGCACGCCAATTAACTTTGCCGTCTCGTTGAGCAATGTCTTTCGCTACTGCTCTCCATTCTTCAACAGTGCTCACATCAGAAATGGTTGGTATCATTAGGACATGTTTAGGAGGATCAGGATCAGGACTCTTCCTCTCATGTTCCTCATAATAGATATTTATAAAATTGTCCTTGAATTTCCATTGCCAATTACCAGTCTTCACAAAATGATATTACTCGTGAGACAATCAGACAAATAATTGTACGCAAAAAAATATTGAAAATTGCATAACAACTTAGTTTCCACTTAAAATAAAATTGCAATCATAATAAGAAGACTGTTCCTCTAGCCTTCATTTTTATTGATAAATGTGGGAATCATGCCATAATGTTCAACAAACCAAAACAGACAATGATCTACTTTTATAATTCACAAACTAAACCGCTAAATTTCACAACTGCTAATGTTTTCCACCTATTAGAGCCACTTTTTATACAATTATAAGCCTGAACAAATTCCCTACGAAGTAAAAATTAAAAAAAAAATGATAAGAAGGTAAAAAATATAACCAA
Organism: Bursera palmeri; assembly: GCA_026225775.1. Taxonomy (NCBI): domain Eukaryota; kingdom Viridiplantae; phylum Streptophyta; class Magnoliopsida; order Sapindales; family Burseraceae; genus Bursera; species Bursera palmeri. Next base: position 33,505 of record JANKKB010011010.1, read on the forward strand.
ATTGCTCTGACCTTTGATGGAGCAGGTTGCTTTTCAACGACGGAGGTCGTAGCATAATCGAGAGAAGTTGAAGAAGCCTTGACTGAAATGGGTTGTTGAAATTGAGGTTTTTGAGGAAAAACCTGTGAATAAATTTTGCACGATAAAGTGGAAGAAGAAAGTGAAGAGATGGAAAATGTCGCAGAGAAAGCCATGGCACAGAGAGATGGGTGTAACAAGAGACAGCGTTGAAGAGTAGAACGAGTTCGAACCAGAACCACTTGAGTTTTTGAGTCCACAGAGTATTGGAGTTTGGTGGAAAATGTCAAAATTGGTTGTTGCGCCTTTCTCTGTGTTTCCTCAAAATATCTTTCAGGTCCCTTTTTTTATTTTTCATAATTATAATATATTCTACGAATAAAGAATATAAATATAAATAGTTTTAC
>JANKKB010011014.1:0-10950 GCA_026225775.1 Bursera palmeri
TTTTCCCCAAAAAGCATGCCTAATCGCAAGCCTCCCAGAAAAACAACAAACATGGAGACCATAGAAACTAAAATAATGAATGAAACGAGATTATTATGATAAACAAATGATTAATTCATCTTTTAAGGTCAAAACATTGAGTCCAGTAACTATCTTTCCAGAAAGTGATCAGAAAATTCAGCTTATAACCCTCATAAACTTGGAACTAACACCTTCCGGAAAATTTGTGAACCAATAAATCATAGAAGTTGGCTTCCTAATTTTAATCCTTAACAATCAACAATGCCCACTAATACGCTTGGTTGACATGGTCAGTCACCCCCAAAGCCATTCTGGTCAACATCAACCTTTTGTCCTAGATGCTGCACATGATCCACTATATTGCAAGACTACAAGAGGAAAATCGAAAGTAATATACATATTTAACAGGATAACAGGAAAATGAAAAGGTTCTAGTAATGGCAAAACAAGAGAAGAAAAAAAAAGGTTTACAAAAAATTGCCAAAACTAGAACTCAACTAAGCTCTAGCTCCAACAAATGAAAAATTTTGCACCATTTTACTTAAAACCGCAACATCTTCTTCCTTTAATTCCTGAATTAATAAAACAAAAAGTTCTTCTAACCCCCAAAAAGATGAGTGACACAAGCATTTAATATTGATTCAGATGGCTAAATGTGTTACCCCAAAAATTCTGCTTCCTCTTTACTACAGACATGCAATACTCAACTATTGAAAGAAAAAAAATTTTGATTGAGAAAAGGGATGCAAATAGCCAAATCAAACCAGATTCTTGGCTATACAAGCTCAGCAATAATAAAAATGTCGATACTCAAGCTTGGCTCAAGTTTGATCAAAGATTGAATGACAAAGCCAGAGCTAAATTTCATCAGTGAGTAAAATGTAATTGTAAAAGCATTAGTAATGACAAGTCACTTAATAAGCATAGAACAAATACGTCTGAGTAATTCCTTTCTCAAGACTAATTCAAGTGATGGGTTCATGATCAAAAGGGACTTGTCAAGTTCAAATCGCTATATCACTGCATCTAAACCTCACAGGGACGCTCATCCTGTTGTGAAGCTTCATTACCATTGAATCCCAAATTTGAAGGGAAAAAATGAAAGCTTGGATAACCAGAGTACAAAAGAAAACCCATCAAAGCCCTTCATCATGTCAAATACAAAAATCATAAATATGGATCAGATATTAGGTGTTTTGTTAGAGAAAATATCAATATCACCCCTTTAAGAAACATTAATTTTCCAAAAAAAACAATCAATAATAAAAGTGCAAGTCTGCAAAGGCTTATCCACCTTAAAATTTAGACCCCAAGTTTCCACAACAGAAAAGTAGAGACCTTCAACTAGTTAAATAAGTGAAATACCAAAACGAAAACTGCAAAATTTCCCATATCAGTGAAATGACGCTTACATTCAAAGTTATGACCTAGCTGCATGACAATGAAACGATAAAAAATAAAAGAGAAGACTAAGGGAGACAGATTTTTTAGTTGTTTCCAATTTTTGGCAAATGAAAGCAACCATTTGATAAAAATGGATACCATATTACCATCATCCAACAACAGCTACAGCTTGCGTCTGAAAAACTTAAGCAGCAAAACAAAATAAAGCCAGGTAGCAGGGCAGAGGTAGCCAGAATCATGTCTGTTAGAAGATCAAGATTATAATTTTCCACAGAGGCAGAGTGCAGGTTAGCAATAAGCATGCCAGAGCAACTTTATTTTATTTGGACTACCATAAGAGTCCAGTTTCACAAGTTCCAAATTAATGGTAAACTCAAAGAGAGATGGTCTTCGAAGGAGACATTAAATTTTATTTATTTTACCATAATCAAACCCTAACACTAATAAATGTCATGGTGCACATAGGAGATCTGCAATAAAATAAATTTCACAAAGTTGGTATTCTCCATCTTCTGTCTTCTTCCTCTTGTCATTGTTTTGCTTTCTTTTACATAGATTGTTAATTGGGGAAATTTTAAAAATAGCGTTATTTTTAAGGGTACTTCCAAAAATAATCTTTTAAAAAAATTATTCATGCCATAGTCCGCTCTAAAGTTGTGCTTGCAGCTCTGAAGAGCTGTAGAGTTTTATAACTTGTGCTCTACAGCTCTACAGAGCTCTATGGCTAAAAAAACAAAAAAAAAAAAAAAAAAGGGATAATTTTAAAANCTATGGCTAAAAAAACAAAAAAAAAAAAAAAAAGGGATAATTTTAAAACGCCCATAAAAATAAGGCTACTTTTTAAAGTTTCAGTTGTTGATTTGCTCTTTTTGTCTTGTAAAACCACATAGGATAACTCATTAAACAACAAAGAAGAAAAAAAATACTGACCGCATAACAATTAAGTCATCTATCATCAAATTATTTGAATATGTTTTGAGTACTTGCTTTCTCAAGACTCTTCCAAGTGATCACCTCAAGATCAAACGGATATCATTAACCTCAAATTGCTATATCACTGTGTTTAAACCTCACGAGATACTCTTCTCAACGTGAAGCTCCAATAAGCAGTGAATCCGCAAAACAGCAAGCCAAGACAATAGAAGCTTTGAAGGACTTAAAAATACAAATCATAATCTACTAAAGCCCTTCAGTATATAAACCGTGTACTAGACAACTAATCATGGAATCAAATAGAAACTCAACTTAACCCCAACTTCAAGATTCTGCTATCAGATCAAACAGGAATGTCATCAACCATTTCACAAATAATATGAATATCCCATGCCGTTTACACAAAGCAACCTACCCCTTCCAAACTTTTTGCCTTCAGGATCCATCACAAAACTACAAGAAGCTCATCTCCATCTGTCATGAAAATGATAAGAAATTTAAACAATCAACCAAAAAAAAAATTATCAGATAGCAAGTGGATGCCAGTCCAAATATAATCTATAAATCTTGTTAATCAAACAATATGGAAGAATTTTCAAATACCCGTCAGATATCACTACTAATGTGAAATCAAAGCTTAACGAAGTTTCCAGAAACTCACATTTCCTGAACCTACGTCACTCTTTAAATCTTGAGCCGCTCCAATCTGTTCTACCGGATGAATACATTCGACTCAATAATGAGAGCGAGAACTGTCTGCAAGTGATTCAGTGGATGGAATTTCGCAACTGGAAATCGGATGATGGATATTGGCGCTGGGGGTTGATCTGTGGTGATCGTCGACAAGGATGAGCGAGGTAACTGTTAGGCTTTCTTTTGATTCGATTCCAGGATGTAAACGGAAGAGTAAACAGAAGACTGAAAAAAAAAATGGGCCGTGTATTAGGGTATAGATATGAAGCCCATTGGTGAAGTTTTCGAAGTTAATTACGAGCCTACTATTACTTGGGCCTATATTAACCTACGACACAAATACATAATATGGGCTAACCAGTATTAATTAGAATTGTTATATTTGGCCCACTTCTAAATTTACAATATTAGAAAATTTTAAAACCTTAATTTTTTTTCAGTAAAACCCCATAGATTCCCAAGTTACCCTTTATTCATAATTTTAAATATAAGAGTACCTCTTCTTCTTCGTTCTTAATCTAACTTAATTGCTTCTGAATTTTCAGTTTATCAAGTATTCAACTGAAACAAATATTCTACGAAATTCAACTTAATTTACCGAATATTTGGCAAAATGTAAACAGAAATACAATTAGATATTGAGGAACGAGAAAGAGTTTGATAAAAAAGAAAATGAAAATCGGAGTTCAGACCGTCTTATGTGGTCTCTAAGATAATCATGGTTGCAGAATCTCCATGGAATTAACAATGGCGTGAAGTAGCTTTGTTGAAATTTTGGGAGTTTTGGAATGGAAAATCAGGGCTTTCTGTCAAATCAAAGAGAAAAATAAGAAGCTGAGTGTGATAGTTGCTTGTTCAACATTTCGAATATTTCAGACTTTTTTATTTATTTTTTAAAGAAATTGATGTGGGTAGTTTATATAAATTAGAATGTGTTTTTATACTGTTTTATACTTCTTAAGTAAAGATAAAACTTAAAAAAAATAGAGGATTACACTTATAAAAATTTAATAACTAAAAAAATCTAATTATATGCTTAAGTTTTTTTTATATAAACTGGTATGACTCAATATAATTATCTAAAAAAGTTTTAAAAAATTAATTAATATCATAAAATATTATTAAATAAATGAATTTAAAAATTAAAAATTAATTAATATTGATGATGTTAAAATTATAAAACGATACTAAATAATATATATATATGTATGAATTTATATAAAAAAAATTTGTAAGTATAAAACAACTTTTATATTAGTGAAAAGATCGGTGATATGTCAATTATATAATAATAATACTACATTACATGATACATAGACTAATATAATCTGAGGCTTGGAGTTGAAATGACGTGTCATTTATAAGGGCCACACAAGAGCGTGAATGATAGCCACGTGGACCACTGCTTGCACCCTTATCAGCAGTCAAAGGAGTTGGCATGTCACTGAACGACAAATCATCAGTGTCGGTTACTGACCTACAGCTAAGTGAAGTTGGCTGTCTAAGTCATCATTAATTTGTTTCCCTCATCAAATCACGTGGAATTATAGAGTGCCCTGCTCCACCATGTAAAGAGTACATAAAATTTACAACACAAACAAATTATAAATAAGAAAAAAAAAAAAAGTTCACAGATTTTGTCAAGTAATTAATTGGTCGGGTATATCATAAATCTCGTTAATTAGCGTTAATACGTACCATCAATCATATATTTTTCTTATTAATACAAACCTATAACTCATTTTAGATTATTAATAGAATAATTATTTTCCATATATAGTTGTAGTCACTATTTCTAATCCTTAAATGGTATTACTATGAATGCAAATTTCGATGAGGGAAGGGAACAAGCCATGTTTGGTTGACGTCGATCATTAATCCCCGGCCGAACACGTGAAATTACTATTTGTATATTGGCTTGGCTTGTCACTCCACATCTAAGAACGAAAATATCTTGAATATTTAGTTATTTTTCTTATAAAATAGTTTAAAATTGATTAAAAAAAAAAGGCAAAAAGAAGAAATTATTTTTGTGATAACCTAAAGACGAAAGACCCTACTTGGATTTGACTAAATGAACAAGTGTTGCTGACTGAGTGCAGAACAACTTGTGGAACGAGCGGGACAGATGAACATTTTGTGCGTCATGACCCTGTAAGTTCGTTATGTTATGTAATGCTAGTCAAATTTTTGGGGGAAATTACAATAATCTCCCAATTAAATTTTAAAAAAATACTTAATTCCACACTTTTATTAAATTAACACTTATCCCATAAAAATCTTTAAAAACTATCACTTATCTTCCAAATATTTGTGGGGTAAGTGTTAGTTTTGAAAAAATATTGTTAATTTCTTGAAGGACAAGTGTTGATTTAATAAAAGTGTGAGGTTAAGTGTTTTATTGAAATCTAATTGGAAAGTCAGAGTAAATTTCCCCAAATTTTTGTTACGAATGTTTTGTATTGACGTCTTTGGATGATTACAGTATGGCAAAGCAAACATCTTACATTTTATATGAAAGGTTTAAAGCAATGAATTATTATTATTACAATATCAAAGACTAATATATTCAATAGATATTTAAAAATTGAGTAAAATTAAGAGATTTATTAAAATTTAATTGATTCTAAAAACATTATATGTTATAATTTATTGAGCACTCAGTATTATCTGTCCAATAATATTGGACATTATCTAATACTCAACATACCTTATCAGAAACTATCTTACAGTATCATCCAACACTCAGATGAAATATGTTAGACACTATTAGATACTATCAAATAAATAATCAGGATCTAAATATTTTTGGAAAGACAGTCAAAATTTTAATACACTTACTGGTTTTGATCCTTATCTATAATTGTTTCTAAATTGGGAATTCAATCCTTGGTAAAACAAACTGACTTAGCCTGGCTTCGCTTACAACTTTTATCAGATCAGTCAAAGGTTTTGTTCAAGAATAATAATTATTAATTAATTAATTATATACTTAATTCACAAAGCAACGTCTTTTAATTTATAATTTTAACTTAACCTTAGACCCGTTACCCGCGCCGTTAAAGTCAATTAACCGGCACGTCAACTAATAGCTACAGGCTGTTAAAACTTAATTATTCTTTCCTGGTTGCATTACAAATCTAAGCAACAATTAACAAACATAACAAATTAGGTCACTTTGCTGGTTCTCCCGCACCGTTTGATTAAAATACTACCTACCAATTTTAATGGATCCGATGACATGCCAAAATAATATTCGTGGGACCTGCATATTTAACTTACGTTAATTACAATCCTTTGTGTTGTATTTCTATTTCTATGATAAGAATGAAAACAAACAAAGTTAATAACCTCCTGGAATAGAATCATGAAAATTAGCGGTTGGGAGTCCAGATTTCAGATTCGAGCTTTCATGATTTGCCATTATTTTAATATTTAAAACGATAACTATTTATTTTTTTAACAAAATTGGTACAAATTTTGTTAAAATTCGACAAGTTTTTTAACGGTAAAATATATTTTATTTCGGGATAATTTCAAATAGTATCCTTGTGTTTTGATATAATTTCAAGTTGAAAGCAAGTTTATCATTTTCATCAACAAGACTCTTGAGGTTTGTTTTTTTTAATCAAGTGCTAATTTTAACCCTTAAAATACAGATTTGTCCCTACTGAAATTTTTTTCCTTGATTTTAAAAAATTTTAAAGTAGAAATTTTAATACATATTGCCCCTACATATTTCCTTATTGATCTTATTAATAAGTAGAAATTTTTTTTATTATGGGAGTATAATTTTTTATTTTTTATTTATTATTTTTTATGTTAAAATTAAGGAAATTTCAACTTTAAAATTTTTTAAAATTAAGAAAAAAAATTTATTAGTTTAATTAAAATAAGTAGAAATTTTTTTTACTATAGGAGTATAATTTGTTTATTTTTTATTTATTTTTTCTTTGTGTTAAAATTAAGGAAAAAAATTTCAACAGGGGTAAATATGTNACTTTTAAGGGTTAAAATTATCAGTTGATTAAAAAAACAAACCTCATGAGTCTTGTCGATGAAAATGATAAACTTATTTTCTAATTGAAATTAAGTCAAAACACAATAATACTATTTAAAATTATCCTATTTTATTTCTATTGAATAACCACATTATATGATAAAAGTAATCTTTTTAACGCTACTGTCATTTTAGCGTGACAATACGAGTATGTGCTAGTTTAACAAGGCAAAACTGANAAAGAATTAATAGTGAAACCTTGACAGCCAATTAGGGAACGACATAAGAAAATCATTAATCCGTTCTTTATGATCCACACAATGATCAAGCCGTTACTAAGCCTCCACGTGTCTGGATGTAACGCAACACGTAAAGCAGACTGTAGTGTAGACCCCTCCCTTCACTTCTCTTGGATGCTTCCTTTCTTAAGATGTCGGCAACCCATCTGCTTAGCTGTCACTACAAACAATCTGACCAGTATCAACGCGTGGAATAATTCAATTGGCTTAAACATTTTCCTTAAGTTTTTATCATGTCCTTTAAGCGAAACCTCAACGAACCGTATAAAAACCACACCGCTGACCGCCCATGTTACACTCTCTTTGTGTCGGCAGAGAAGAAAGAATTAACTCCACGCCTTCGGATATTTTCTCTCACCTTCCCGAGAAAATATTCAAACCGTGTTTTTCCCGGGAAATTAACCTTGAGGTTAGTTTTGAACATTCTACGTGAAGAAATTAAAAATGATGAAGCGAAGGTCCAATGTTTATGGTAGAATGCATGAGAGCTCGACGACAACATCAAGAGAAGAAGAGATTGATTGCGAAGTGAGACCAGGAGGCATGTTAGTACAGAAGAGAAGCGAAAATACAGATATTCCGGCGCCGAATTTCCGTCTTAGGATTGCTTTTGGTGCCGTCCGGTACGAGATCTCGGTGAATTCTCAGGCAACGTTTGGTAAGGCAGTTGGATCTGAATTCGTCCAGCTATTTTATTTCTGTTTGGTTTATTAGAAAATGAATGAAAATTAACAATGAAGTGGAATTGTAGTAGTAATTCATTATTTAAATATAGTGATTACAAAAGAAAAGTGAGGTGGGTAGGTTTTTAATTTTTCTTTAATCAATATTACTACGTCGTTTGCATGGGCTTCTAAGATCTACATTTGCTTTTACATACAAAGTTTCAACTTACAAGGCTTACAAAATAACAACTCAACCTTGACAATTTTAAAAAATTAAGGTATAATTTAAATATTTTAAGAAAGAAATCGAATCAAATTATCTAATTAATGCAGTAGGAGTGTTGTAGTGATGGGTTGAGTTGACTAACAGGAGAGTTGAAGAAGCTTCTGACGGCGGAGACTGGGTTACAGCCGGGTGAACAGCGGGTGATTTTCCGAGGGAAAGAACGAGAAAATGGGGAGTACTTGGACATGTGTGGGGTCAAAGACCGATCAAAAGTGGTACTAGTGGAGGACCCATCCAGCATTGAGAGGAGGTACATTGAGATGCGTCGGAATGCCAAGATCCAAAACGCTCATCGCGCCATCTCAAACGTGTCCATGGATGTAGATAAGCTGGCGGAACAGGTGAGCTTTGCTTATGCCATTTTGATTGTTTTATAAGGAAATCAAATATAACTTTATGAAATTCTTCTTCTAAAATGTACTTTTCAAAACAATTAAAATAAAAAAAGGTTGCTATTCTTGATTCCACTTCCCAAGGCCATGAAGTGCAGTTTGGCATTAGAAACCGAAGTTGAGAGTTTATATTGAGCAAGTGGAATAAAAAAATTTTAGCAAACAAAAAGAATTTAAAATGTTTTAATTTAAAAATCATTTTAATTTGTTTTTTAAATAATTATATTTCTTCAAGTCACATGCCGTTTAATTCAGCGATGCCACGCATTATAATATAGTTATGATAAATGTGATGCATATTAATGCAATTATAATATGATTAGTTAGTTTTCTAATTAATATTTATAAAAAAATATATAAATAGATGATATATATTACTCACTTTATATTTTGAAATAAAAATATGTTTACTAAAAAAAAAGAGTGAAGTTTACTGCTTATCAAAATTGTAAGTAAATAGTTCTGGCTGCGTTAACTAAGACGCGATTTTGTCATACATGCTAAGACATTTACATGGTGTAGATTAATGCCACCTTTTAGATGGAGAGTTATGATGGAGTTAAAAGTGGGTAATAGCTTAATTGTCATTATCAAATAGCTGGCATTGATCTGGGTATGACATCAAACGTACAGAAGTATAACATCATTGGGCATAGAATGTTGACTTGATGTGTGTAGGGCCAGTAAACTTTCTTTCCCAAGCAAATAAATAAAGTAATGAGGTTCCTTGTTCCCTGGCGCGTCCAGGATTTGTTTTTTTATTAAATAGGTAAAATTCAGTCTGATAAGTTTAATTTGTCCTATGGGAGTGGAGGAGTTCATAGGTACCGGACCACCCCAATCCAGAGTCCTGACATCTATGATTTTGGGAATTTGATTGATACCTGTAAGCGGAGAGATTTGATTCTTTCAGCTTCTAATGTACTACGTAGTTTGGATGGTCTTTATTTCACAACAGCATAGATTTTCGTCTGAGAAAGAAAAATATCCTTCCCTGGCCTTCGTATAAAGGAATTATATATTTGAGGTTATATTTATGATACAGAACAGAACCTTACAAATTTGTTGTTTCAGAGTCTCTCTGTAAATTTTTCTGTTGAAAATGTGATTTGATGGTTAATATTATAGAAAACACCTTTTGACAACAGCCCGTATAATATTACACCCATTGCAACAGTTCTGGTTTTGCTATATATTAAAGATAAATGGTTTTTTATTTTCATTATTATTATTTTTAAACACTCTCATCTTATGCCGTTCTGAATATGGACATCTTAGCACATGCCATGTTGGCATAATTTCGGCTTTACAAATATTAGAATTTCTTTTTCTCGTTGGTAGGTTTCTGCCATTGAAAAGTCTATCTCAAAGGGAGTCAAGGTGCCAGAAGTTCAGATCACAACGTTGATTGAGATGCTAATGAGACAGGCAATCAAGCTGGATAACATTTCTGCAGAGGGAGACGCATCTGCTCAGAAAATTTTGCAGGTACATACCATATCCTTCCACTAACACTCGAATAAAAGAAAATTGGAGAGAAAGGCAACATTTGGATTTTCCTTGGACATATTAATAAACATTTTTAATGTGTCTTCCTATAATTTAAATAAATTACCACTAGCGTTACTGGATTCTATTTTAAATATACCGAAAAACAAAAAAGATAACCAAACTAAATTTACTACGTGAGATCAAATAATATATATGCTTAAAATATTTAAGAAAAGTATTTGATGGGTACTTCTTTTGACAAACGTCTCTGGAATCCTATATGTTATTTGCCAAACTGCCATCAATGCCAGAAGAAGTAAATACGATTTTAATGGCTACTTTTGCAGGCTAAGAGTGTGCAGAAGTGTGTTGAAAGTCTTGATGTACTGAAAATATCAAATGCAAGAATAACGCCAGTTATTGTGTCAACCAAGTGGGAGACCTTTGATCCTCCTCCGTCCACATCTCAGTGGGAACTTTTTGATTGATGTTTCACCCTTTATATCTTAATCTCTTCTGCCTTTAAATTTATTTTTATATATTTAGCTCGGGAGAAATATATGAACGAGCTATTCTCCTTGTACTTATAGCCCTTCTCCACCAACTTTATCAATAAGCGTCGGTTCCTAGTACCAAGTAGCAATAGAGTAAGGAGACTTTTTGTTTAAACACTATGATATGCCACTTGATAAGTACATTTGTAAACAATAATTTTGGTCCATGTATACAGAAAGTTGGTTCCATCATGTATGAGTCAAATTAAACT
>JANKKB010011020.1:0-10624 GCA_026225775.1 Bursera palmeri
AGTAATTCCTAAATTGGGTTTACTTTGTCGGCATCAATCCAAGGGTGTTCTTCAAGGAGTGATAGAATTCCCAACAAATCTATGTAACACGAATCATATCATCTAATTTGATTTTTGCAGCGTAAAGGAAATTTAATATTGGATCATCTACCAAATTTTCGCAATCTCACAGATTTGGAGCTCGGCCTTGAAAATAAAAAAGGCGATGTTGGAGTCATGGCTTGTCTACTCAATTGCTCTCCCGTTGTTCGATCCCTTCAGATAAGATTTATCAATTCCAAGCGCATTGTCTTGAAACATCAGAGAAAAGATTTCCCTTCCCTCTGCGTGCCCAGAAGTTTAGAACGGATTAGGGTACAAGGAATTTCAGGAAAAAGGTACCAACTTGAGCTTCTGAAATTCATTTTACGAATCAAATCCTTGAGGAGAGTTGATCTTAGGGTGAAGAATGACAAATATATCGCAATTTCGTTGTGCAAGCAAGTAGAAGGGGTGGGTTACAAAAAATTCATCCTCGAGTCCTTGAGGGAAGTTGAGCTCAGGGCGGATAAAGACAAATATCATGCAATTTCCTTGCGGAAGGATATTTTAAGTTTCAATTACAGTATAATCAAGCGTTGGAAGCTAAGCGTACTCGATAAGTTATAATTACGTTTATTTAGATAAATTTTGTATTTGTTTTCTAGTTTAATTATGATTTTATTCTTTTATTATTTTTGTCATGTTGATGATTATTATTCTAAGAGACGAAAAGTGAAACTTCTCTTGAATCACAACCCAAACTTCTTTCGTGAAATCAAGTCACAACCCAAAATCACTTCTCTCGCGATATCGAGTCACAACCCAAAATCAAGTTGCTGAGTGTTGTTGTTAGAGCGGTTGAAGTAGAGAATGGCAAGTTCAAGTTCACCCAATCTGTTTGTTGGCTAAGTGTTGGGATGGTGGATGGGGAAAAAAACCAAACACTTGGTGCACGTGATTGGATTCCAATTGGTAATCTCAAAGCCAAACAGATCGACAAAAAAATTAATTGGAATACAAAGTTTGATTGTGGCTTGAAATCGTGAAGAAAAGTTGAGAGATTTTTTTTTTTGTCCAACGTCTTCTTTAGTCTTAACTTTTTTTTTTCTTTTTTTATTCAACTAAATTAATATTTTATTATCTTTTAATAAGACAAAATAAGGTTATTTTGTCTTTTTATATAAGACAAAATATTAATTTCACTCAATTAATATTTTATTATCTTTTTATATGCCACTTTCTAAAAGATAGGGGTGAAGCTGGTAGTATTGGTATACCTTAAGGGTGTCTATGTATTTATCCCCTTCCATTTGTTGCATACATTGCATTTGGGAATAATTTAATAATTTTTAATTTTGAGTGATTCTAAATTAATTTGAAATTAATTTCATGTGACTCAAAAATACCTTTACAATTGTAATTTAGTATAAAAATGAAAATATAAAAAAATTGACTTTAATATCTTTATAATAATAAAGATTAAAGCGTGTTAGGCATAGCATTGATATCGTCAACATGTACAACAAAACACACAAACATTCTCTCTCGGGGTGCACCCACTAATGTCTAATGTGAAGATCTTTGGTTCTTTTCTTAGTATACACTTTACGGCCTTTTGATCTCATCAGAGGTTTGATTGATTCAGCAAATGTTCCAAAAGATTAGCAGTTCATATTCTTAAAGGAACTTTTTTTTTTTTTTTTTTTTTTTTATTATTAAAAGATTCCANGGTTTGATTGATTCATCAAATGTTCCAAAAGATTAGCAGTTCATATTCTTAAAGGAACTTTTTTTTTTTTTTTTTTTTTGTTATTATTAAAAGATTCCATCAAATTATTTACTAGTATAAAAATTTTAAATTGAAAATGGTACTAAAAATACAAGGCTGTTACTTAGAAGAACAACTGCAAACCAGGCCCAGACACCACCTCCATTCAATTCACCCCATAAAGCGCCTAGTCAAAGTTCTACTCGCGTACTTCTCCAGAAATTTCTGTAACTTGCTTCGGTTGTCACTTTCCGCTATCAACATGAACAACTGTCACGTATCTGGCCTCAGCTGTAAATTAATTTACACAAAATATTCCTTCCAAACCAAGGCAATCCATGGTGCTCTGCCTTTTTAGCTAATATTAATCCATTAATTTATTTTATACAGTCGGACACAGACAAACCGCAAACATGGAGCCATCTCCATGTACTTCAGTCTCTACTTTAGTTAGATTTCAGTGTTAATGAAAGCAACTCCACTTTGTTTTCCACTAATATAATACAAAGTCTTTGCTTAACAGTGGGCTTTGAAGTCCTGCATGTGTTCTTAAGTTCCGAAACTGACTTGTCAAGTCACCAAAAGTCTGTCACCACAGCCAATCCTCTCTCTCTCTCACTCTCCTTCTCTTTAAGCCCCTCTCTGTGCGTTTGTGTCCAAAGTCTTGAGCTGAGTCAAGAGAAGGAAAGTATTCACATTACGGGAAGAAAATCTGAAGCAAGAAATGGAGTTTCTGTTCCTACCCAGTTCAAGATTCTTCACTAAAGTCACTACTTGCACCATTTTGCTTCTTTATCTGCTTTCTTGCGCAAGCTTTCCTACAGCAGGTGGGTTTCTGTTTTCTTTTGTTTGTTCAACGTTAACAAAATTGTGATCTTTGTTTGTTTCTGGTTTGCATGGTGGGTTTTAGGTAGTTCAATTTTTTTTTTAAATGATAGTAATAATTGCGTTTCTGTTATGGTTCTTGAATTTGGTGAATGAGGATATGGGTTTTCTTTAATCTTCTGAAAGTTTGAGCATTTATCGTCCTGTGGTCTCCTTTGATGATCATGCTAATGGGTTGTGGTTCAAAGCTTTGAGCTTTAGTATATTGAAGGAAATGAAGATGAAATAGAGGTTAATCAAATGGTGGTTAAAAGTTGTTTTCATTTATTTGTTTTCTAAAGTTCGTTTGGCTTTTGCATACGATTTATGTGTTTTGCTTGCAGGGATTATTGATTTTGTACTTTTTCGTCATAGTTTGATTAGATACCTTCTTTGTAACCAGAGAAATTTGAAATTGATGATCCCAGGTAGATGGTGAACGTGGTTAGAATTGGATTATATATTCTATTAATCATTATCACTTATAAACGAAAATCTCTCGTCATACTAGCGTTTTCTTTTAAAAAATCAATGGAATTTCTTTATTGTGTTACAGTTTTCCGAAATCCGAAGGGATATCGTTAATTTCCTTTAGAGTTTTCGTTTTATGAATTTAACTTACTATAACTCCTTCATAAACCAAAACTATAAAGAAATAAAAAGGATGATCATCTGGTAGCTTCTTAAACCATCAATGCAGAGAGTGTTAATAATAAAAGGTTGCTTCTGCTGGTTGTTTCTGTTCCAGAAGCCTATGATCCTCTTGATCCAACTGGAAACATCACAATCAAATGGGATATCATGAGCTGGACTCCTGATGGCTATGTTGTAAGTATTCTGTTTTCCCAGTAAATCAACTGCTGTGCTTTCATATAGAGTCAACAGCAAAGGTATTAAGACTTGATATTTTTTAAACTCAAAACGACATCCCAAAAAGGGGCATCATGATATACACAGTTTTCTTAGCACTTTAGTCTTTTATAAGACATTTGCTCCTCTAATTTGCTGGCAGTGGTTTTGTAACTGGGATTAATTCTATTTACTGCTCCTTTTTGTTGCTGGTTGAGTATCTTATCAGCTTCTTAATGGAATGAACAGGCTGTTGTCACAATCTACAACTTCCAGCAATATCGACACATTCAGGCGCCAGGGTGGTCACTGGGATGGACATGGGCAAAGAAGGAGGTCATATGGAGTATGATGGGAGGCCAAACCATTGAACAGGGTGATTGTTCAAAATTCAAAGGAAACATTCCACATTGCTGTAAAAAGACTCCAACAGTTGTGGATTTATTACCGGGAACACCTTACAATCAGCAGATAGCAAATTGCTGCAAAGGGGGAGTAATAAACTCATGGGGGCGAGATCCAGCTACTGCAGTAAGCTCATTTCAGCTTAGTGTAGGTTCAGCTGGAACCTCCAACAGAACAGTCAGAGTGCCTAAGAACTTCACTCTGAAGGCACCGGGGCCTGGTTATACCTGTGGCCCAGGAAAAGTTGTTAAACCTAGCAAATTTATTAGTACAGATAAAAGGAGAATCACTCAAGCTCTGAGTAAGTTAACAAAAGATGACATAAATGTCCTTAGATACAGTAAATGCATTTCAAGCTCACCTATACATCAAAGTTTAATGCATAGCTGAGGTTTCTTACAGTATTTTTTTTTTTATTTGTTCTTGGATATGAGAATATTGCTATTTAGACAATCGTAGTCTGTGACTCTGTGTTCAATTGCTATCTTTTCAGTTCCTTCTATAACAAAGAATGAACTTTTTGCATGCAATGAATGTGAGAAGTAGCAAATTTTAGGAATCAGTTTTTCCTATTCTAACTTGCATCTATAGAGAAGTTGTAATTAACCTACTCTCTTTTTGTCAGTGACATGGAACGTTACGTGCACATATTCCCAATTCCTGGCTCAGAAAACTCCCACATGCTGCGTCTCACTTTCATCCTTCTACAACAAGACAATTGTGCCCTGCCAAAAATGTTCCTGTGGCTGCCAAAATAACAGCACTCAGTCGGGGAGATGTATAAAGTAAATTCTCTAAGTTTTCTCAGCCAAGATAATACATGTGCACATGAATGCGTACGAATTTATGGTTTGCTAACATTTCTGTTATTGATTTACAGCCCGAATACTCCACATTTAGCTTCGGTTGTATCAAGTTCAGGGAACAACAACTATTCACCTCTCGTCCAATGTACCAGTCATATGTGTCCTATCAGGGTGCACTGGCATGTTAAACTTAACTACAAGGAGTACTGGAGAGTCAAAGTCACAATTACAAATTTCAATTATAAAATGAATTATACGCAGTGGAACTTGGTTGTCCAACATCCCAACTTTGACAACCTGACTCGAATTTTCAGCTTTAACTACAAGCCCTTGACTCCTTATGCATCTATAAGTAAGTTTGATTTGCACTTGTGATTTCTCATGTTTGATTTAGGTTTCTAAGCGGTTTTATGTCTTCTAACAAGTGGGAATGGTGTCTTTGTTTTTTAAATTGTCGGGAAATTGGAAACAAAGAAGAAAATGGTAGTTTTGGTAATGGCTGAAAATATGGACAAAGTCAAATAACTGTCAATCTAAATCGCTACCGGCCTTTGTTGTGCCTAAAGCCATGAAATAGTACAATGCAGTTATGGTTGCAATTCATTGGCTCCCCATTGAGTTTGACCTTTCTTTGTTAATACGTTAAAGGCTATAACTTCCTTTCCTCTTGTCCAACAGATGATACAGCCATGCTATGGGGAGTTAAGTTCTATAACGATTTGCTCATGCAAGCTGGTCCTCTGGGTAATGTACAGTCGGAGCTACTTTTCCGAAAGGATATGGCAACATTTACTTTTGAGAAGGGTTGGGCTTTTCCTAGAAGGATCTATTTTAATGGAGATAATTGTGTCATGCCACCTCCAGAGGAGTATCCATGGTTGCCAAATGCTAGTTCCTACCAGTTTGTCTCCCCACTTAATTTAATCATGACATTATTGTCAGCCCTGGCACTCTTGTATGGATACGCTTAAAAACACTCCCTGCTGCATGACAAATTATGTTCTACGACTTGTTGATCTGCTTTTGCAATGACTCCAGCAACCCAAGTGGGTTGAAGCGTGTTTACTAGTTTGTCCAAGAACAGAGCCATGCCCCTTGTTGCTGTCGTCTTTGATGTTTGTTTTGTTCTTAGTTTGACAAGTCTGTAGAATTCCACGTCCAATGTGTACTTACATTTGTAACATAAAGGACAACTAATCTGAAAAAAATAGAACTAAATAATGCATTTGATCTTACCTTATTTATTCTTATTCGTTTATTCGACAACTGTTCATTATTACAAAGGAATAGAATTATTTGCTAGTTACTTTGGCTCTTAAGGGGAAACGAGAAGCCTTGCTTTGCGGTGCACATTATGTCTTGAAAAAACTGCTCTTCTGGCCATAAAAACAAGAAGTATTCTAGTTTCAAACATTGCACCAGACGCTAGACAAAAAGTCAAAGAAATTTATTTTTATTCAGGGTACATATATAATGTCTATTCACAAATTCAATAATTGCTATGCAACTCTTCACCACTTCCTTTTGACATTTCTAGTTTTTGATTCTTCCAAAGAATGTTAATTCTGAGACCTCTATTCCCAGCTCCCACTGGTGTCCAAGTTACCTTGGTTTCAAAACTTCAATGCTAATTCTTTCAGTGTTTCCTTTAGAACCAGAACCAAAATTACCAAATAGCGATAAAAATGAACAGCACTGCAGAAATCAATGTGGACAAGGAAAATAGGTTTCCATGGGCAGAATTTGGCAGAAATGGGTACGTATCTGGAGGGGGTAGCATGCACTCATCACCATTGAAGTAGACATTCCTCGGAAACGCCCATCCCTGCTTGAAAGTGAAAGTGTTCTTATCCTTCTGAAGCAGCACTTCAGACTGAACATTTCCGAATGGCCCGGCTTCCATCAGTAGGTCATTATAGTATTTCATTCCATAGAACATTCCTGTATCATCTGCATGTTCAACCAAAAGATTTGTTAAACCGATATTATAAAATAGCTTGATCCTGCAACATGAAGGAAGCAAACAAAATGCTTGAAACTCACTTATAGATTGGTAGGGAACGAGAGGCTTGTAATTGAAGCTAAAAACTTGTGTCACATTGTTTAGATTTGGATGCTGGACAGCAAGAGTCCAGAGTGAGTAGTTGAACCGATAGTTGAAGTTGGTAATCGCAATCTTCACACGCCAGTACTCCTTATAATTGAGTTTCACATGCCAGTGCACTCTAACAGGGCACATGTGGTGCGTGCATTGTAGCAATGGGGCGTTATCCTTCCTTGGAGTGTTTATTCCCACCATGTTCAGAATTTTGGAGTCACTCCTGTTTCACCACAACACAACTCATTGTATTAATTAGATTGTGGCTTCAGACTAATTGAATGTGTGATATCATATCACAACTTAATTAGATTGTGGTATTGAAGATGAAGGCTTACTTGACACAACTGTTTTTATTCTGGCAACCACATGCACAGGTGGGACAAGAAGTGATTGTTTCATTGTAGAAGGATGAGAAAGAGACACAACAACTTGGGTTTTTCCTAGCTAGAAACTGTGAATAAGTGCAGGTCACGTTCCATGTCACTGCATAGAATACAAGAACAAATCTACAATTAATTAGCGACGATAATAGAAATCAAAGAAAGTTCAATAATCATTGGTTAATATGAGCTTGAAATTTGCAATTTCATTCGGATTTTAATTATGCCGGTCCAATTTTAAGTTAACTTTTCCGGGAATTTGAAATTAGCATGACAAGATTTGAACCGTTTAAGGCAACAAAACTTACTCAGGGCCTGAGTTTTCCTGCGGCGATCAGGTGTGAGGAAAGTGGTAGAAGGAACGACCTTTGCAGGCCCACAAGTGTAGCCAGGTCCTGGACCGAGCAAAGTGAAGTTCTTGGGAAGTTTTACGGTCTTGTTTGAGGTACCAGCTAACCCGACACTCAACTGGAAGGCTGAGACAGCAGATGAAGGATCTTGGCCCCATGACGACACTACTCCACCTTTGCAGCAGTTGGAGAATTGTTGGTTATAAGGGACACCAGGAAGCAAGTCTACAACTGTGGGAGTTCTCTTGCAACAGTGAGGTATATTTCCTTTAAACTTGGAGCAGTCACCTTGTTCAGTAGCTTGTGCACCTACGATGGACCATATCACTTCTTTCTTAGCCCATGTCCATCCTAATGTCCAGCCAGGGCTTATGATGTGCCGGTACATTTGGAAATTGTGCATTGTTACAACAGCCTGGAAAATTTTTGCAGCAAAAGCATAGTTACTACTGATAAAAATTAATCTCAAGTACTGACTGGTGCCTTATTTTGAGTGACCTCTGAATCTTGACCAATTAATTCTCAGAATAAAAACATAGAATTTTGGATATCTGTCCTTTTTTCTTTTTTTTTTTAAGTTTATACAAATTAAGTAGCAAACCATAGTCAAAACAAACTTTCGATATTGAGATAGTACTCACCACATAGCCATCTGCTGTCCAGGACATGATATCCCATTTGATTGTTATGTTCCCATTTGGATCCAAGGGATCATAAGCAGCTAAATCACAAAAGAAATGCATGAAAAATCAGATAAATGGAATTTAGGAGCTAAATAAGTAAATCACGACAAAAGGGTCTAGGAAGAAAAAGTTTGTACCTCCATAAGAGAATAGCATAAGAAAGACTAAAGCTGAGATGATAAATTTCATCTCTGTTACCATGTAAAATTTTTGTTGCTGATCACAATACTTTTGAGTTCTAATCTGATGCAACTTTGGGGAACTGGTTTGCAGATACCTTGAATGTAAAGTCTTTAACTTAAGAGTTGTTAAGCAACGAAATGTAATGGCTATTGGTGAATAAATGGGCTAATATATCTTAGTGTTCAAGAATATTGAGAATGTGCCAAATAATTCTAGAGCCCGGAGAGTGGAGAGATGGCTTACCTACTAGTTGTTATATACTTGTGAGACTTTCTTTGTTCTCCCTGCTTCGTGTCAGCAGCTTCCCATATCTTAAAGCAATGGCTTACCGAGAAAATCCTGGAGACTTAAAACAGTTGTCTCGAGTACAACATTTCAACTAAACTCCTCCTTGAAGGTGAACTTGAAAACAGATTGGAAGGTTGGCTGTTAACAAGCTTCGATCTTTTGTTAATATTTTTACGTATTCTCACAAATTAGAGAAACCAAAGTCATCAAGTTAATTAAGAAGGTGAAGGTGACAGCACTTTCTTTTTTCATTTTATATTTGATAATAGAACTCTATGCTTTTGAATTACTCCTCTTTCAATTATAGAATAGACGGAAAGACACAGCAAAACCCTGTAACAGAAATTGATGTTGTTAAAAGGGTCCAATGCTAGATAAGAAAAATATATAAATTCATTCAAATCGTTAATTTCTAATTCATTTTTACTCTTATATCATGTTCAGAAACCATTTAATATAAGTATTTAAGTTGTTTCCTGATATATTCCTGATATAGCATACAAGGTTTCTCATCATTGTGGTTTATTATGAAGAAAATGGTAGCTTCCTTGGAACTGTTGCCAACTGACTTGTAGCTTCTCGTATAAAAGTAAGGATTTTTTATTTCCACGTTTATGTAGAGGGAGGAGGGAAGAGTTATAGACAAGGGAACATTATTGCCGGCAAGTAGTGAGTCGCACTCTTATAGAAGGACGTTCCATCTGTATTCCAACTAACTCCTGGAATGCTTCAACGTCAGTAAAGTTTCTTCCTCCTTCACCATGCGTCTGCATGATTACTGCTCTTTGAAGTTGTCACTTGTTATTTAACTCGCACCCATATAAAGGAAATTCTGTCGATGAATCCTCTCTTCATGCTTTCATGCATTTTCAGTATATAAAATGGAATGATGACTTCTATGTCATGCAAAGAAATCCAAACAATTTCTAGCTGTCTTAACTCGTTGAAGGAAACACGAAAAAAATATAGTCTTATGATGCAACCATAATTATTAGAATAGCCTTGCAATCTAAAGAATGTTATTGAGGCTTCTAATTTCTGATGCATTGTACGTTCAGGTTGCTTCGTCAAGCTTTAGTAGCTAGTGATACTGATTTTTAAAATACATCAAATTTGGATTCAAAGTGAAGCAATGAATTATATCATGATAAATAAATAACTTAAAATCAGAGCATGAAAAAAAATGACAATCAAATACGAATCCCTTTTTTTTTTTTTTAAAAAAAAGTTATTAAGAAAATAAAATTTTCCTAAAACATAAGAAATCTAGTTTTGATGGCCTGAGATAAGGGCCGGGGCCTTGGGAAAGGCCTTGGCCCATTTCTAATCAAAAAAGGCTTTTTGAAACGATACAAATCCACCAAATTTGGAACAAAACGGCATCACCCAAAATAATACCGCATCATTGAAACGCTCCACATAATCATCGTATATGTACAAAAATATAAACTTCATAGTATGGGTTTGGGTTGGCTAGGTAAATTCATGCTCTATACATGTTGATGACCTTAATTGTACCATGAAACTTATACTTCTAGGTCCGGCAACGAATTAAACTCATTGCTATATCTTTACATGTGACATTCCTTTCAGACATAAATGAGTAAAATATCCCACTTGTAAATCGGGATAATTACTCTGATCCCCCAGATAGATTCTCAGAAAATACTTACCACCAATCTTTTTTTAAACTAACACTGAACTCCTAATTTTTTAACAGACGTTAAAACAGATTTTTATAAATAAAAACAATTCCATTTCTACCCTCCTTCCTTTTCACCGTCTCGCATCTTCTCATCTCCCACCCCCAGCCAATTTTACTTCTTCTTCTCAATTGTTTCTTTTTCTCTTTTCTTCACCATCTTCCTCACCATTATTTTCCATATCATTTTCTCTGCAACCAAACAGAGTCCAAACTTTTACCTT